>LPNX010261119.1:227763-268663 GCA_001517045.1 Pseudotsuga menziesii | reverse complement strand
ATTACTTCAAAATTTCAATTTCATGCAAATGATGATCTATTGGTTAGATTTAAAGCAAGATGCAAAACATCACTGTAACTAGTTAAGATTTTATATGCACACATCATTCTCTAAACTTATTGCTCCCAAAACAATTGGCATTCAATTAGTCAAAATAATGTCTAAAACTTATATATATATATATATGTTTCACTACAAAATTTTACCTCACCTTAGTGATTAATTCAATTCTCATGTAGTCAAACACAAAATACATTCAAAATATCAGTGAGATTCAAAATATCAAGGTTTTGATCATTGATTAAGTGAAAAAGAAAAACAAATTATAAACAAAATGCCTTAGAGTTGGTTTTCATTTTCATCACTTATTATAGTGTCATTTGGTTTTAATAACCAAGTTTCATTATATTTATTAATAACATGAAGGCATATGATGTTGATAAAAAAGTATTATTTACGAAAATATTGTTTTTCTTTAATAAATTAAAGGAATGTGTTTTACAAATTATAGATTTAACTATACATGTGAGCCACCAAAGTTAGACAGACTATAAAGGTTTTGTGCTTCATTCCACTTAAAATGAATTTAGAACACCTTTTCCACTTGAAAAGCAATTATAGGTACATAACTGTAGCTACATATTTGGTTCTAATTACGTAATTAGTCCAAAGCTCTTTCCCCACAAGAAGGATCACGAAAGATTGGAGTATGTAATTTGAAATTATGTATTTACCAATAATCCCTTGCCTAGTCATAAAGCATGTTTGGAATTTAGAAAAAGTTTGGAATTTAGAAAAAACACGGGCCTTAAAGTATAGCAAAATCACAACAATTATAGAAATACAAAAGAATGTGAAAAAATACAATGGCATGTATGTGGGGATACTAAATAATTCAAAAGGAAATATTCAGATCGACAAATTAATTCATAAAAGATGAAAATGGTCAAGGCTTTGAGTTGGATTATTCTTATGGTATATATTAATCCAAGGCCGATAGAATATATAGAGATTGTAGAAGTGGTACCATATTCCATACACTCGTAATTTTTTTATTAGTTTAGTCAACTCTTTATTTATTTATTTATTTTTATTGTCGGGTTGATTTTTATGTATCCTATTTTACTACATATGCTTTGATTCTGTCAAGTAATGTAATAAAGGAGTTGATCTTATATCATATTTATGCAAACAAAAGTAAAATCCATAAACAAACATTAATTCTTACCAAGAAAATTCCTAGCATAATTTTTTTTAACTCTTTCTAAAATGCATTGAGTGGTAGTCCATCATATCTGACAACAAACTTACTAGGCTTAAAATTTTGATAAGATCACATATATGTTTCTAATCATCTTGGTATATGAAGGCTTTACTCAATGAATGCCATTTTTACAGAGAAGCTTTGGTTTTCTATGAAACTTTGATTTTATTACATCGAACGCATTTTTAGGGGGTTGTTTGTCTAGCAGTTTCGTCAGTCTATCGAGAACAAATGAAAACCTGCCATTTGTAACCAAAACATTAATGTGTGTTGGAAACATTAATGAGAAGGTTGGAAGTAGCAGATCAGATTTTGCCTCGTGGGTGGTAAAACATTGATGCAGGGTTGAAAGGATCTGATAGATCGTTGTCTTCCCGTAGCTACCGTTAATAGGAAGTACCGCCAATAGGCAATGGAGTATACCGCATAGGAAGTGGAGTATACCATGGGATCGTCCCAATAGTTGGCAAAAGCGTTTGGACAACCTGCGATAGCCAGTGGAGTATGTCGTATGTCCAGGGAGTATGTCGCCTATCCAGGGAGTGAGAGGCAAAGGTGGAAAGAACCTTAGGAAGGGATGGGGAGGACTCGCGACCCACACTGGCTAAGCCCTATCCTGTTGGTCAAGCCCAAGGATCATAAAGGAAGGAGGCAAGCCAAAACCCAAATTAGTCATGCCCCACTGGGGCTGTCGGGCTTGCATGTTGATGTGATGTTAGATAAACTCTGGTTTGGTCAGTTTTAGAGGGGATATAACATTGAATCTTGCTTTTAGAGAGCAGCCAGATCATTCTACAAATGATGCTTACCATTTATCGCAACCATTTCACATAAACAAAGCTAAATCAAAGAGTTTCAAGGTGGCTCGACAAGGGAGATAAACTGAAGATAAAACGTACTTACCTCTTAGCCATTATTTGTTGAATGCTAATTGTCAAGACATACATCATCTGAAAGGCTTACATGCTCAGCACATCAGACCAGAAAGGTGATAGATGTTATGGTAGAGCTATACTGGGGAAAAAAATGAATGACGTTAGGATAGAGAGAGGCAACCTGTAGCAACCTGTATACATTATGTTGGGTCTAAATCCCTATCAGAGATACCAATGTTTCCATACATGGAAGCTCTTCTCCTGTGAAATTGTTCAACGTTGTGTTGTGCCTACCAAGTGGGTGGAGCAACATGCATGAGCCACAGGAGAGCATATCGCTCGGGGATATGATGACAAAATATTGTAGAAAGTGAAAGAAGGGAGGGATGAGCTAGACGCTGCCCACACACACACACACACAATAAGAACCCACCGGCCCAAAGCCCTTGGCTTCTCTTGCTGCAATTCACATGGATTCGTCGGTTTGTGTGTGAATACACCCTGCATCATGGTTGTGAAGACCAACATCGAACAGTCATAAGATACAAGACTCGCATAGTGTGCTCAATGTGTCATACACCAGGTTATCAAGGCCATACACCAAGCCCGAATTCCACGCTATAGCTGACCGACCATAACCTTCTTGAGGAAGCTTAACTATAGGAGGAAGGAGCTGGAATAGAGGCTACGGCTCCATTAACAATTGATAGAGCTATTTCGTTTACAAATAAATAGATGTGCGAATTGTGGTGGTCCCTGGGGCTTCAAACCTTAAAGTCCATTAGTAGCAAATATGAAACATGATATAACTAATGGAATCCTCGAAACGCAGAGATCTTACTAGGTGCGTCAATTTGCAGAGCTCCTCAGCTATTGAGCTCGTCAAAACTTGGGAGAATGAAATGAGAGAAGATATGTTTACCACTTTTGTTTTCATTAAAAAAAATTAACTGTTTTGTTTTTCATTAATTTCACATGCATGGTGGTGGGATTACCCGAAAGGGCTGCATGGCCAGCATGCAAGGGCAGTTGATTGTGTAAAAATTAGGGTTAACCAAGCTAATGGTTATATTTAATCTATTTCCTTTAGATTGTTCGGATAATTGCGCCGAGAGGTACTCTATAGTCCAGTATGGGGGAGATCTTGTAACGTTACGTAACGTTATTTTTATTAATAATATTTAAAAAAAATTATAGGCCAAAATAAATGTCAGCCAGAAAAAAAACCTAATATGGAGGAGATGTTGTAATCTTCCTACCTAACAAAACAATAAAAAAGTAAAAATTTAATTATCCGTAAAAAAATATGGGTGAGGAAAAAAACACAATACGGGGGAGATGTTGTAATGTTTTAACTTAACAAAATAATAAAAAATGTTGGCCTTGCACATGGTTTTAAAACCATGCACATAGTTTATGGTTTTAAAACCATGTGCAAAGCCTTCTAAACAACCCATCGTTTTATTGTACATGGTTTAAGAGGGCCTTGCACATGGTTTTAAAACCATGTGTAAGGCCTCCTAAACAACCCATAGTTTTATTGTACATGGTTTAGGAGGGCCTTGCAAATGGTTTTAAGACCATGTGCAAGGCCTCCTAAACAACCCATGGATGTAGGAGGGCCTTGCATATGGTTTTAAAACCATGTATGGGGAAATGTTGTAATGTTAGTTCATAACAAAATAAAAAATAATAAAAAATATTATATGTGGGCCATAAATAATATTAAATATTAATAATAAAATATTATATGTGAACCTTAAATAAAAAGATGTGTCTTTTGGTTTGAATCAAATCAATGGATACCTATGAAGAGATTTGATCCCTCTCGGCGCTTGATAGAGCCTAGGATTTGGATCTACGCTGGTTTAAATGGTAAAGAAAAACAAAATTGTTAATTATTTAAATGTTGTAACCTATTTGAAAGTAGTCATTACGCAGTGGAAAATTGCAAGTAAGAAGGAGTTGTGTTGGGGAAATTTGAAAATCTCAATGTTTCGATCCCTACTCAGGGATCATCATTATCTCGACGTTTCGATACCTACTCTGGGATCTCCTGACGATGATCCTAGAGTAGGGATCAAAACGTCGAGATTTTCAAATTTCCCCAACGCAGCTCCTTCTTACTTTCTATTGTAACCTATTTAAATTTTATTATATATATTTTTATTATTGTTTACTTTTAAAGTTCTATCTATAGGCCTCGTTCATTGGTTAGTAGATTAGTGCAATGTGTTATGTTATCTCGCTTAGTGTCTTGGGTAGTTAGTCAGTAGCTACCGTGATTGGCCAATCGCTATATTTGTTCTGTTCATTGACTCTTACCCCTTCCCTCAGTCCTGTTGGATAGGTCGTTCCAAGGTGTCTTTTTTTTTCTCTGATCTAAATCGAAGTTTAGGTAGGGTTTGAAGGTGTCTTGGCATACTACTTTTCTTTTTCTTGTAAAGGATTTGTATGCCTGTGAATGGCCTATTACTCAGTCTTATATTTAGGTTGTCTCTTGCTATGCCTCACTCAATAGTAATATCGTGCAGTCCATAGCCGTTATATTGAAGATCTCATGAACCTACTTCGACGCCATCCCTTATAAGTAGTTTACTCGTTAGACTGACCTCATAAAAAGTTTATTTAAAAAAATCCCATTCCAAATACTGCTTATTATTCATTGTTGTTTCATGTTTTGGTGAGCATGCATTCCCAACAAGCATATGTTCTACAAATTTGGATGCATTCACTATTGTTATAAGTAGTAGGAGCACGGTTCTTGATGGAGATGATATGGCCAATGCCAATGCTAAAGACATTAAAATTGATTCCTTTTCCTTTTCATTTGGATGTAAGTAGATTTTGAAGAATGCCTCTATGAAAGTTTCAACAAAGTAGACTTCCCCTTACCATTTGGACCGATAAGGCCATAACGTGGAGACCCCAAGTGAAAGTGGCTCTAGATGATCATGGAAGGCATTGCAGAGATCGTGTTGAGAGATGTTCTTTGTGGGTGCGTGAGAAAGTCAAAGAAGGTGCATATATATATGGCATGACCACTAGATTCAATGCTTGTTTAAGCAATAGAACTAACCAGCTGAGTGTGTTGCAAGAGGTTTTCATTCGATGTCTCATAGATGGAGTATTCAACAGTGAAAATATTTTTGATTTTTATGAGAAATTGCAAGAGATTGGATTTGATGCGGCAGGGGAACAATCTTAGAAGATCTTGGTTGGTTTTGGGTTCACAAAATCTATGGAGGGACTCCCCACAAAATAGTTCAGTGGATGTTGGTGTATGAGGATCTCCTTGGCAAGAGCTTTGTGTGTTCACTCGATCCTTTTGTTATTGGATGAACCCACTAACCACCTGGATCTTAGAGTCCTTTTATGGCTAGAATAATAATTGGGTAGGTGGAAAAAAACACTTGTTTTCGTGTCACATGATTGTGACTTCTTGAACTTTGTTTCAACTGATATCATTCATTTCCACGATGAGAAACTTTATTTCTATAGAGGTAATTTTGACACTTTTTAGATCATATACAAGAAAAAATGCAAGGAGACCAATAAGACATTTTAGGTATATGAGAAAAAACTAAAACCTGTTAAGTGTATTGGAAATAGGGCTCAACAAAATAAAGTCAAGGACCAAGCAAATTTTGCTACAAACAAAGAGACAACAAAGATTAAGGGGAAGGGGAAAATGGTAGATAATGGTGAAGAGCCTATAGAAGCATAAAAAAATGGAGAGATTATAGTGTGGAGTTTCAATTCCCAAAACCTACTAAACTCACGCCACCTCTTCTTTAGCTTATTGAAGTTACTTTCAGCTATCATGGGAGAGAGGTTTTTCGACTTAGTAATGTTAATGTGGGTATTGGCATAGGAACATGAATTGTAATTATCAAGCACAATAGAGTAGAGAAATACACTTTACTTAATATTATTGATGGTGATTTGCAACCTTTAGTGGGAGAGGTAAGGAGGATTCAGAAACTGAGAATTGGAAGGTATTTTGAACTGTTGATTGACTTATTAACCACAAAGGAAACACCTGTTCACTATCTTCTTAGGTTACATCTAGAACAAGAGGGTTTTATTAAGAAGGAGTTTGTACGTGCAAAAATAGGAAAGTTTGGGATTCCCAACCATAGTCATCTCACCCCAATTGCAAGGCTTTCAGCGGGTTAGAAGGAATGTGTTGTTTTCAGATCAATTTCAATCGCAAAACTTCATGTTATTTTTTTGGATAAAACCATAAACTTTAAGTATTCATCTTAGGTTCTGTTGGCCTATTTCTCCTTGTCTTGACCCACGGTTCAAAAACAACACAATACCAACAAGACACCAAGACATCATCCCGATAGAGCAAGCTCAGTCGAAAACACCCTTGAGGTAGGTACAATCTCACCCGAGATATATTAATGTGTAACTGTTAGAACCATGTTTCTGCATTTGGTGAGGGATTATAGTCCCTTGGCATGTGGCCAAGGCACTCGATAGAGATGGTGGAATGGAGTCTTTCACTCTACGACAGAGGTACAACTATGTGCCACAACACGTGTGTGACACAACCTTGTCCTTACAACTCAACAACTGACGCAATGGTGAGATGCAACTGATTCCTTACTTGTAACTGACATTGCGCAACTTATATTATAACTTAGTAGCTTAACCATGCAATCATACATAACATGTCAACAATACTTTAAACATGCATTCATTCACTGATTGTTCATACTCCAACATACATTCACAATAAATATAACTGTAAATAGTACAAGTAAGCAAACATTCACATAAGAATTCAACATTAAACAACACTCATCCATGCGACACAAGAAATTAACGTGGAAACCCATTTGGGAAAATCCACCAAGGTGCTCTTCATTTGGCATGAGAAATGTGTATAGAATCTTGCAGTCTGTGACCCATAAAACGTTCTTAAGATATGTCTATTTGACTCAATCTCTTCTTGCTCTTATGCTCTCTGGTTTATTATTCTATCTACTCCTATTGATCTGCACACAGCATGCATCGACTCTTCTACTTTACTATCTACACACTCAGCTGCAGATTACTTCTACTACTAGCGTCTCCACACTCAGCTATAATATCCATGGCTGAACAACCTTCTCATTCTACTAGACTACTCTCTGAGTCAACAATCAACTTCTACTCAACTGAATCTAAGCGAGCGAACCCTTATATAGAGCAGGTTCCTCCTATTTATAGAATTTACAAGACCATGTAGGGACGTACAGCTAAATTATTACAAACTCAAGTAGCTACAAAATATCTTTGTTACATTAAATTTCGACCCATACCTAGCCACGAAATTCCTCCAAGACATTAACCACGGCTTTAACTAGCCACATAAACGTATTTCATCTTGTTTGTATTGATCATAACTAGCCGCAAAACTGTCCTTTCATCTCCCATCGGTTCGTCCTTTTGCAGTCTTCCTTGACTTTCTCTTGTCCATCTTTAACTCTTCTACCTACCTCTTCCATTGAATCTGAATGTGATTTTCCTCGTCGTGTCAATCCTCATTGCAACCTCTTCTTCTCTGTGATTCCTTTCCATCCTCATCCTATCTTTCTCTATCGCGTGTGTGCTTTACCTTTCTTGCGCTTGTGCTTTTACCTTATCATGTGAAAACTTTTCCTCCTCTGCTTGCACATTAGATTCTTCCTTTTGCACTTTTCCTAGCCCAACAGGACCCCAACACTCACATGTGGCTCGTCCCTAGCCACTAAGAAAAAAAAATGTCTCCAAAATTGTGGGTCCTGCACCACTCATGCCTCTGGCGCAGGCTGCACCACAGGACTAACTTTGCCCTGACACTCTTGAAAAATTTGCTGCACCCAAGCAACTTCCATGCTGACCTCCTCAGCTTGTTTCTGCAACTACTCTACACAGTCGAAGCTAATGTATTTCGACGGTCCTGCTTCTAGTGACAACGTGATATGTTGAAGCTTCTATTGTACAGGCTGAATAAACCCTGCCACTGACACTGCTTCCAACTGGTTTGCTTCCACTTCATCATTTTGAGTTCTCTCTTGGTTACGAAAAGCTTGGACTTCCTGTTGGAGCTGCTTGCTCTCAACGATCTTTGTAATCTTTGCCTTTAGTGGGAGCTTCTTCACTTGGCTTTTTCAACGGTGATTTTCTCATTAGATTATCGCGTATCTTCCTTGATCTTTTCCCTAGTCTCATCTTCCAGAAGTGCTTCCCATGTCACGGAAATGGCTTCAACTGCCTCAGTGCATATTTTTTCTCCTTTGCTTATCCTCTCAACAGCCTTAGATGCTGCTTTGCTACACTCCTCAAGCACCTCAGGAGGTGTGCTTGGTACTTGTCATGCCTATAGCTCCTTGACCTATTTCCTTAGGTCTACCGTAATCCACGATAGTCGTGCTACCTTAGCAGTTGTATCTGCATCTTCTTGGCCTTCTTCCAAAGGAAACTATGCGACAACTTCGTTGATGGCTTCAACAAGTGTAAAACAGCTTTGCTGGCGTGCCTCAATTTATTGATCTTTTTCTCTCAGGAGGGTCTTGTGTTGTTTCACCTTCCTTTTTTGTTTGATTTCCTGATATGCAACAACATTCTCCTGAAGCCGCATTTCAATCGCATTCGCCTGTTGCACAACATAGACTTCTTCCAACGTGAGTTTAGAGAAGTCCATGCTTAGTGTCTCAAATTCATGGACAACATTGTTGTACGTAGATATCCCCTTTTCCATTACACGTGCTTGGATTTCCACTTTTATTGATAGCACTAGCTCTGGTGTTACTAATGGGATATTAGGATACACAGAATAAGTTTCAGCCTCGACTGTTCTTCTGACCTCATTGAGAGAATCAACCAGCTAGTTGATGTGCTTAGCCAATTTGTCATTCAATCGTAGTTGTTTCTTACTTAGGTTCTTGAAGCTGGAATTTGTGACCTGTGTGATGGCATCAAACAATAGACTAATATCCTCCTCGACTAAATTAACCGTGTTAGCTGATTTGTCCACTTTTTGCTTCTTATGCCATGGCTGGTACGACGCTGTGTTCTGTGGCACTTCTTGGGGCTTGTGCACATCCTCAGCACTAGGTGTGTCCTCATTGTCATCATTGCTAGGGTTGTGATCACTATCCTCAGATTCATAACTCAATGACTGGTTATCTTTCCCATTGCCACCATCATTTCCTTCTCCATCCTCTTGTTCATTGTTGTGACCATTCCCTTGGCCATTTCCTTGACCGTTTTGCACATCAGTGCATGCACTGTCATTTCCACCTTGGTTAGCTGGTAGGTCTTCTTGCTTTTTTCCTTCATCCATAGGCTCTGCTACTGGGCCGCACCATTCTTCAGGCCACTCCTAGATAATTGTGTTTACGTCTGTGTCAGCAATCATAAACCCTGCCTCGTGCGCTTGCTTGGTTGGGTCATGCTTTGGTTTCAAAATAGTGTTATGTACACTGGCCTGAAAGTTTATGAATGTTGTGTATCTCTGCACTGTTGCAACCCTTACTCTGTGGGACTACCTTATAACAGCACGTAGTGCCTGGGCATGCAAAAAGAACTAAATATTATTATCCGTCTGGCGGATCTTTTCGTCCTTATCCTCCCAGAGGTTCTGATACTTTGCGCCAAGGAAAGGCACCGGGACATCCATTGGCTGGTATTCTGGTGGGTTGGACCACATAATGAAAGAGATCAGGATGAGCATCCGGGAGTAATGAAATTTGTCCTTAGTTTCCTCCTGCTCGTGCTCTGCATCATCTATTAGCTTGTTCAACAGGAACTCCGGTCGGTTGAAAGTTACACCTGCTGAGCACTGTTCTACAAGTTCTATCGCCTCGGCGGTGCACTCCGTGGGTCTCATATTGCGCAATAGCTTGCAAGATAAGATTCTTGCTGAAAATATCACCATATTTTATTCTATAGGGGCAATGAGGAATCCCCTTCTTGCATGCTCAAGTTTATACTTCTGCTTCATCCTGGTGGTGTCCCTACTCTGGTGTAAATATGGCGAAAGGTGTTTCCCTGTCTTCGGTAGACCTATTATTGACAAGATGAACTCAACGTTGACCAGGTAGGGTTGATCAAGCCATAGACATCCTCTATGAAAATAGACAAGGAGTTGTTTCACAAATGTATTGGCCTGCATGTTGTGGCCGAAGTGCGGCATGAGTAGCAAGTTCAACAATCTTGTGCGGTTGACGTTGCTAGCTCACTCCATCGACACTAGGGGATGGGGTTCAGGGGGCATTACTAGCATCATCACCATGCAGTTCATTCTTTCTAGACCCACCTTCTTACGGGTCTCAACATCCTCGAACGTCAGCTTGGCTATCTTTGGCATTATATCCATCAACAGGGGTATGCCATTTGGGATCCGAGGTGCCACCAAGAATGTCTATGCTTTATTTGGAAGCATCACCTTCTATGCATTGGCTCTCCTCGACCGAACATAGTGTGGAAATTTCTCTTCTTCCCTGGCGGCATCAGCGTCTCTATGGGGTGATGAGTCTAGTGCACCCTTCTCCATCAGGTCCTCCTCAAGGGTATCCACAATGTCCTTACCCTTGCGTTTCTTTGACAGCTTCAACCTAGATGACTCTCTAGTTGCTCTCTCTCTAACCTGTCTTGGTGGCATGACTGGTTGTGGACCTGTAACTGGTGGATTTTGGACTAGGGCCATGGTCGGGACTGAACCAGGAGGTGGAACAAGGGCTGAACGGGCTGTAGGGACTGGTGGCTTCCTTGGTCGCGCCATTGATTCTAGTTCTGGTTCCTTCTCAGGTTGTTGTACCTCGGGTGATTGGATTTACTCTTCAATCAGACATGGCTGGGTGACAGTTACGTTAGAGAGATCACTGGCACTGGAAACCTCTATGACCATGGGTTTTGACTCTCGTTCTGTTACAGGATTCAACTCTATCAATTCTTGGCTCTAGTTCTCTTGTGCTTTCTCTATGCGCATAAAAGAATTCTTGGTGATGAAGCCTTATATTTATAGAGGTGTGATCATGCCTCATGTGATCATTACAATGGCAGATCAACATCATGTCAATCACATAGGATCCTTAGTTGAAACATTCCTCATTAACTCGTATACTCAAATTTTGAGCTTTACCTCTTAGAACAGTTATGGCAGTTATGACGAGGATGGATCATGGGACCAAAAAGCACACCGTCATTCTCCTCATATCTTGTCGACTTAATGACACTTAACTGTCATAACCACCCCAATCTTTGTCAGATTCTCCCTTTAATGTATGCCAGTCTATCATTCCCATATTTTACTGTGATTTGCGTGCTTCTTTCGTAGATGCACGAAAGAACAGTTTCCTTCTCTTTTTCCTTTTTCTTCTCTCTTTTTTTTTTTCACGTGCAATGTGACTTTAGCTTGGTATGTCACGGCCATCTAGTAAGGTTTCAGGCAACTTCCATTCACCATTCCTGTGACATAAGTTCCATATAGTTTCTGCAGTTTTATTGCACCCACGTCAGTGATGTGCACGATCACATATGGCCATAGCCAATGCGTCTTCAATTTTCTTGGATGTTTGAAAAAATTGTTGTTATACAACAACACAAGTCCTATGATTGTGAATGGATTACTCCAGATATGGTGATCATGCCATGATTTCTGCCTTTGCTTCTTAACAGTCTGATGAAATCCTGTGATGAAGCATTCCTCTTCCATCTGAATGATTTGCGACAACCTTTACTCGACAACATATTTATCGCTCATCTCTATTAGCGCAACAATCCGTAGGCTTGACACAATGCACTCCATCGATGCAACAACTTCTTCTCCATAAACCAGTATAAATGGGGTGTTTCCTGTCAGTCATTTGCAAGTTGTGTGATACACCCATAGCACAACTGAAACTTTCTTATCCTAGTCATCACGGCGCACGTTGCACACTTTAGTTAATGCATTCCCTAGAATCTTGTTAAAGGCTTCAACTGTTCCATTATCCTGAGGGTGATAGGGTGTCATCTTCTTATGTTGAACCTGGAACTCTACAATAAGCTTAGTAATCACTTTGTTAACAAAATGCGTACCTTGGTCACTTAGTAGAATTTTCGGACAGCCAAATATAGTTGCGACATTCTCAAACAAAAAAATTTCCGCAGTCGCATTAGTGCAATCTTTAACAAGTGCGGCTTCAGCTCATCTGGTTAAATAGTCTGTCGCAGTGATAATGTAGCGCGTGCCAGTCTGCATCCCTAGTGGAATGATCAGTCCAACTAAAACAACATCCCACTTATCGAATGCTTGCAGTGTTATCTGTGGTGTAAGAGGCATCTCATCATGGCGCGATGGTTTTCCTGTTCTCTAGAAGATATCACAGTGCTTGCAGAAGCTCTTAGTATCCATATGTATGGTTGGCCACCATAATCCTGCCTACAATATCTTACGCACGGTTTCTTTTCCCGCATAGTGTCCTCCTGCGACACCAGCATGTGGTTCACTCATTACCCAAGGTCTCTCATAGTAAAAAAAACAGCAGCACAATATTTCATCCACACCCAACTTATAGAGGTGTCCAACAATCAATGTAAAATAAACAGCTCTAACGACCAAGTTTTTCTTTTGGTTAATGGAGAATCCTGGAGGTGCATTGCATGTACTTAAAAAGTGGATGATAACATTAAACTCCTTGCTTTTATCTTTCATCATAGTGATCGCAAATAGTTGCGCGTCAGGAAAATTATCTTCCAGGATGGTTGGCTCTTCACAACTTTCTATCCTTGACAGGTGGTCTGGCCCGAAATTCAGTCGACCAGGTTTAACAATGACCTTAAAGTCAAATTTCTGAAACACGAGAATCCATCTACAGATATTCCCTCCAAACACTGGCTTGTTGACCAGGTACTTCAATGTTGAATGATTATTGTACATCTAAAAAATTCCACCCAACTAATAATGTCTAAAATTTTGGAGCGCATACCATGGTGAGTCCTTCTCTTTCTATCATCGTGTAGATCTTTTCTGTCGTTGACAGCTTTCTACTAGCAAAGGCAATGGGGTGATCAAGTGCACCCTCTCCTGGTTGTGTCAAGACTATGCTGAGCGCGACAGACCACCCGTCGACATGAACATGGAACTCCTTTTTCCAGTCCAAAAATACAAGTATTGGCATAGTGGCCATCTTGTTTTTCAATTTGTCCAAGATTTCCTGGAAAGCTGGTGTCCACTAGAACTTTGTATCTTTATTCAATAGTTTCCCCATTGGTACGGTGATCTCTGTATACCCTCTGATGAATTTTCTGTAGTAGCATGTGTGTCCTAGTACTAATCTGAGTTGCATGACTGATGTAAGTGGTGGTAAGTCAAGGATAATCACAAATTTTTCTAGGTCAACCAAGATACCATTGTGACATACAACATGACCCAACAGAACACCAAACGGTGCGCAAAAATACCTTTCTTGGATTTAAGCGTGATTTGATACTGGTGACAGTGGCTCAACATCATCTGCAGATTCTTAATATGGTCTCTTACTAGACCAACCACATTCCAATCATCAAAGTATACCTCAAGAATTTTATCTATGAAATATTTAAAAGTGGAAACTATTATTCAAGAGAAAATAGCAGGAGCATTATTGATTCCAAAGGGCATTACTGTATACTAGTAGCATCCCCATTCTTTGGTGAAGGTCATTTTGTGGCGATCCTCCTTCGCGATTCTGACCTGATGATAGCTAGAGAAGCCATCGATGACTGAATAAATCTCTCGTCCTCTGACGCTTTCAAGTACTTCATCTATAAATGACGTTGGGAATGGATCATGCAAGCATGCATCATTTACTTTCCTTAGGTCGACACAGATCCTGACTTCACTTATTGTCTTATTATCCTGGATCACTATGGGGCTGATCCATTCTGATTCCTCATTAGGTTCAATGATTCCTATGTCGAGTATGTGATCCAATTCTGATTTTACCTTCTCCTTATATCTTGGATTCAATCTATAGGGTCGCTACTTACAGGCTTAGCATCTGATCACATGGGGATTTTCATCTCCCCTAGATCTACTACTATCCCCTTCATCTTCGAGAAGTTGGTAGGGAATGGATCCTAAAATTCATGCAGCAAGTCCGTGATCTTCGCGACTGTCTCTTCATCCCAATAATCTCCTATATTGGTGAACTTTGTGTTCTCTGGCGACCCAATGTTTACTTTCTTTATTTTCAGCAGCTGTAGGAACTGGTCGTTGGAAATGTCACCTCCTTTGATTGCACGTGTACCCTCTGATTTCGGTATGTTTATGTTAGTCGGGTCATCATTTGGGTCTCCAGTCAAGTTGTAACAAGCCATCCATTGCTAGATGGTCATGATGGATTGGTGGGAATTTTCTTATTGGATAGGGATTTCAACAAATATTTTCTCCTCTATCATTTGAAGCGTAGCATCAACTGTAGGTTGCTCGTCAACAAATTCAAATGTTTGCGCAAACTGTTTGGCTACCTCTTTCCAATCCTGAGTTCCTTTTATCAACTCCATAGATTTATACCAGCTTCTAGGTGTCATTTCCAATGTGTGAATGAAATGATGGACCCATTCCTATCGCAGGTATTCTGCAAATATGTGTGACACTGATTTATGTGCTCAACAGGGCTAGACAATCCTATGTACTTGTGAATCACGGTGGTGACTTCTTCATCAAATATGACTTCCATCAACCTTTTGTACTATGGCCATTATGTTATGGATTGATAATGTGTACCCCACCATCTAGTGGGCGTAGCCTTCAGTACATGGTCTAGCGTAGACAAGCGCTGCGACTCTACGATGAGTCCTTCAAACTCAGCTAGGAAGGTCGAAAGGTTAAGGTAAACCCTCACAGGTGGGAAACTCTCTTAATTCATTATCCACTTGTCGCACAGACCTTGTAATTCTTGTGCACCTTCTCATAGAGACCTCATGCAACTAGTTTTGCTAGTTTTCCAGAGCCTCTCCTGAGTTGGATGTGCAGGAAACTGTGCCCTTCTAGCTCAGGTTGTCATCTGTTATCGGATTGATGTAATATTCTTGCATGGCAGTGACATTGTAGATCTGGTCGAGATACTCAACCTATCCCTCGTTGTAGATAGGCTCGATGAATATTTTTCCTTCCAATGGATCAATGGGTGACACTACCCTCATCTCATTATCCTCGAATGAGAGAATCCTCTTCTTGAAGCTAATAATGGTTTGATTATATATGGCATAATCTATCCCCATTAGTGCGGGATCTGGATTTGTGTCATCAACAATGTTAATGAATTCAAAGACCACAAATGTTTGCAACCCTTCAATGTTGATAGGGACTTGACTCAACCTACCAATTTGTAGGACCTTCGCCTGATTTGCAAGTCGCAACTGGATAGGAGACCAGTCCCAGCGCAGCTTGCCCATGATTTCCCAAGTCTGTCGTGTCAAAACATTGATGTCAGAGCCCAGATATAAAATAATGTAGTCCATATCGTAATCCCCTATTGGCGCAATCATTCTTAACTCACACCTAGTTTTGAACTTCTTTCTAAAATGGTTAACTTTCTTTTAAGGTTGCGGCTCTACTGGTGTTTCTTCTAATAGTGCTTGTAGTTTTGCGATGGCATCTTTATCTTGGATTAGCGCTAAGTAACTTGACATAAATGACTTGATCTTACTAACATTTTGTGGGGCCTTCTTCTGGAATATCTGCTGAAATCGTTTAGGCATCTCCTTGACTTCTTCTGATGTTGATGGTTCTTCTGGGTTCACAAACTCATGTTGCACATCTAGGAATACTTGTGTCTATTTTTGTACGTCGAATGGAACCTTCTTCTACATCACTGGTCGTACCTACAGCTGTAATTGTTCTTGTGGTACATCCTAATTAGCTCTGGTCATAGCACCTCTTCGTGTTACAACATCAACGCTTGGTTCTCTTGGTTCAGTAGTAATCATCTGGACATTCAAGTTAGGATTTGGATTTGGGTTTGGATTCTACATAGGGTTACAGCCTATGATGGTCCTAGATTTCTACTTTTCAATCAATTGAGGAAATTGCTCCACATTATGGTCTTGCGCTTTTCAACATGAACATGTCTTTGCAGGCTCCTAGCAATCTCTGGCATAGTGACCCGGCTGTCTAGAGTTATAGCATGTAACCTCTCCTCTTCCTCTATCAAATCCTTCTCCTCCTCTGCCTCTGAAGTTTCCACCACCCCTCTCCTAAGGGTCTGCTTGCTGTGGGGGGTACTGGTTCTACTGGTAGTGTGGTTGATAGTGATTCTGTTGCACATATGGTTGTTTTGATGCATACTAATCCTGATATTGGTTTTGATACTGAATGGGTGGGAACTACACAGGATGATAGGACACTTATGTCAGTTCATCCTGAGCCTACCCATCATTTTTCATCAAGTAGGTGTCAAGCATCTTTTCCTTCAATAGTTGGTATGCTCTGCAATCCTTCTCTTCATTCCCTACTGGCTTACAAAATTTAGAGAACAGGTTTGCTGGAGTACTTACAATCTTTTTCAAGTATAGACAATCCTCGTTGCAGTGTCCTCTGGTCTGGCATATGTGGCACCAGGGTAGTCCATGGGAACTCAAAGGTTTGGCACCCCTGATGAGACATAGTTCATGAAGGTCTGACAATTATCTTTGGTGTGTCCATCCATTCTGCATTTCATACACCATAAGTATTCATGGGCTTCCCTACCTTTCTTGATATCCTGAAGTTGTATCGTCATATTAGCCAGTTGCGTTGGATCTGCACCATTCCTATGGAACTGTCGTCGATTGGCGAGGATTCCAGCTTAATATCCAATTCTAGCACTTCTTTCTGCGACTCAATATTTTGTTACATGAATGGGAATTGGATGTGTGGTAAAAGCGTAGCAATAAAGCACTCTTTATGGTAAACATCCCGCATTTGGAAACTAACTTTGGCCATCAAAGTTTTAAACTGTTGGTTAAAGTCCCATACTGACTCTGCAAATGCTTGTTTTATCTCCTTGATCTCGGTAATACACTGCGACTCAAATTTAGGTTTTACAAACTCAAATATCATTGCGACTCATATTTCTTGAAGGGTCTTCTATGGTTCTCCTAGATGTACTACGTAGAACTTCATAACCAGTACAACACACTGTTATATTTTTAACATTTAAGCTATATGATCTTAGGATATTATCTGAGTGAATAAAAAGCACATCAATCAATCACAAGAGACAATGAACAAAAATATTTTCCTCAGGGAAACCATAAAGGAGAAAAACCCACACCTTCCTCAGAGATAGAATCAGCACCAAAAGTAAAACCCAAAGACAATAATATGATCTCCCGACAACAGTAGTATCTCTCTCTTGTACCGGGTTCTTCTCTCTCTCTCAATTATGCGCTATAACTGAGTGTGAGTGAATGTGTATGAATTTGTGTTAAACAGAGAGTCTCCCTCTCTATTTATACTAATTCCCGACTTGACAATAACTCACTAGGGCTGAATTCTCTAGGAGAGTCTAATAACCCTAGGGCCCCACAACTGCGGGGACTTTAACCCTTAATCAATAAGGAGGGTTATACTTTATGACTTTACATGACTTGTTTACATTATTTAATCTCCCGATTGGAACATCAGGGCATGACATGACTCAATTACATTACAGATACTTCCCGGAATAAACATGGGGCTCAATACATAAGATATACAAGTGAATGCATTTTGAAGTTACAAATACATCAACACTCCCTCTTAACTAGGAAGGTATTCTCTCAACACAATTTATCAGCACAAGTCTTCTTCTCTGTATCATCTGGATCATCATCAAGTCATATTCATTGTCAAGTCATCTTCATCAAGTATGGATCATCACTGGATCATCATCGAGTCTAGATCATCACTTGATCTGGAGAATGACTGGATCATCATCAAGTTTGGATCATCACTTGATCTGGAGCATCACTGGATCATCATAAAGTCTGGATCATCACTTGATCTGGAGCATCACTGGATCATCATCAAGTATGGATCATCACTGGATCATCATCAAGTTTGGATCACCACTTGATCTGGATCATCATTGCTGGATCATCACTGGGTCATCATCATGGTTCTATCTCAATTCTACTCGTCACAGGAAGTTCTATAGAGCTAGCCCTTTTTCATGCTAGTTGTAGGCCTAGCCTTCATGTAGGTATTCATTGTCTTCAACACTTATATTTGACCATGGAATGAACCATGTCAGAAAGTGTTACAAGGGATTTTACCACACATGGTTGATCACACTTTTATGGCCTTCCCTATCCCTTTGCAGTCTCTTTGGACCCTATGGACCATTATTGTACCTTTGATGTTTCCAATATCATGCCTAAAAACACCTATTATTTGCTGTACAAGACTTTTAATCTCTTTCTTGCGTTAATACATGGATATTACCGTTAAACCCGTGTAAATCGGGATGTGTGCATAAGTCCAGATACTTTTGGAGTTTTCCTTGATGTGGATCTGAGTCACTTGTCTCTTGGCCTTACATATGCCTTGAGATCGCTCGGATTTGACCTTCCATTACCCCATTGAAGCACTATATAAGGAACCCCTTGGATACATTGAAGAGGAGGAATTGAAGAGCAAGAAAACTATAGTCCATTAATGCCGTAGCTTGCTTGTACTTGAGTCTGCATCCCTTTGTCCCTTGGAGCACTTTGTGTTCTTCCTAGTATTTCCTTTGTTTGTGAGATTTCTATCGAGAGATGGAGGATTGAGGTGGTGGAGGCCCAGGTGGAGGACTTGGTTTCTCCAGTTCACAGAAGTGCCGACAGAGGTTGTCACTTATGTAATCTCTGATTTTATTTATAGAAATATCTTTTCTAGTCCAATGATGTGCATTTAGATGAATATTGAATCCATGGATGCGTTTAATTGCTTATGCATTATTGATTATATATGCTAGAGTAGGCCTAACACTATATTATATAGCATGCTTTCCTTCTTTACTGTTGTTGAGAGTAAATTGCTAAAGCAAGTGGGACTGGAAAAAGCTCAACGGGGATCTACTTCAACCGTTCAGAATAAGGTATGATTCAAGATCCTTTAGTGTTAGATGTTTTATTTCTCTTGCATATTGGGAAGGGATTGCTTTCTGCAGTTTCTTTGTCTGTTGTGGTATAGCCCAAGCCATAGAAAGTTTTCTTCGTAATAGAATTGGCGACCATACTGGGGAAGTTCCTAGTTGTTTTTCTTTGGGGGTTTTTTGGCATTCAATGTGATTGAATTGCTCCAATTTCTCTGTTTCTGTGTCGGTTCTGGGGGCATGATTTCTTAGTAGTGTCTTGTAGGAGTAAATTTTGTCTCATCTTATCTATTTACTTTATTTTTCTCTCTTTTTCTTCCTGTATGTGGGTTTTGCTTTCACAGTCGCGTGTACACGCGGGTTTTCCTGGAATAGTCGTGTATGTACGTAGGTTTACTGAGAAAAGTCACGTATGTCTTGATTTTTTTATTTTTTGGGAAGATTAAGTGTTGTTGGGTGATTTTGGATGATTGTTGAGTCTTCTTTGATGCTTCTGGAGTCTGTATCTACCCTCTGTTTCTAACCAAAGACTCTTTTTAAATTTATTTTTGAAAATGTTCTTGTCATTTCATTTTCTACTTTTTGTTTTGAGATTAGTGAATTAGGTCTCTTTTACCTTGGTGCTTTGCTTGGATGTTATCTGTGAATGGTTGCAGAGTCATATTTTTTCTTTTTATCTCATTTAATTCAAAAATACAATTTTTTTTGCTTTTCGCATAGTTATGCATTGTTTGCATTTTGCATTAGTATGGTACTTTCATTAGGTTTGCTTGGTGAATCTTAGTCATCTTTTCATATAGGAATGATTTCATATACATTTGAAGGAAAAATTTTGCACTTCACGTAGTAGCATACCTTGTTTTTCACTTCACACAATGCATTTGCATTGATTGTTAGGTGCGCATTTTACTTCTTGTTGTGTCTTAACATCATTTGTTGCACGTCCATTTATCCTTTGAGTAATAAAGCCAATTAAAATCAATGCATAATAAAATGAATTACACTCTTTTCTTTTTTAGGGTGCACAAACGAGACTAGGTTTTAGGGTCTTGGAATAGTTCATTGTGAGTTAATTCTCCAAGATCGCTAAACAGAACAATTAGGTGTCTGTCTAGGTGAGAGTGTGAAATCCTTTATATAATTAGTGTTTCTCAGGATCCTCCTCTTATAAGGGAGTTAAGAATGAAGCAGTGTGATAAATTATGATTGGCATGACACCTAATTGTGATTGATTAGATCCAGAGATATTTCCAGGATTGTATTCGTATCTAGGGGCCTTTGAGGTATTGGCTATTGTACCCTTGGGGTACTAGTTGTGCTTTCAGGCTTTAGGATTTGTTACCCTACCCATATGGTCAATCCCTCCTACAACTGTCCACCTACACATTGATTATATTGAGGTGACCTTAGTTGCCTTACCTAGGTTATCGAGGGGGTTTTGCAGAGGTTATTCTGTAGGTGTCCTGGCCAGGTAGGGATCAGACAACACAGTCACTATATGCATTGAAGCTGAGGGCCACTATAATTGGTTACAAACCTCTGCTTGTTGTGTATGGGAGTCTCAAGCCTCTCCTAGGTGAGACATACCTGCTTCATTCAGGAGCTCACATATCCTACTCTTGGTTTGCTTGTGATTTGGATTTACATTTTTAGGTGTATGCTCTATGCACACTAGTTTTCCTAGGGTTTGCGTAATTAGATTGAGTATTTTTATTTTTTTGGAGTCATTTTGGATTCATGTGTGACACCTCACCATTCTCATCGTTTATCAGGACTTCCTCCTTCCACATCTCCTCCTCCTTTGGGAGAGAGAACCAGGCAGTCCGTGCGGACTACTTCTCACTTTGATTCACACACCATGGGAGATCATGAGGCTGAGATTCCAAATATGTCCTCTCCACCTCATGAGGTTGGGGAGGAAGATCCTACTAGCACATATGATCCATCACATGAAGAACCTTCATGATCTGGTTATGATCCCTCATTCACGGGTCGCCAGTATTGGTTTCCAGGCGATGAGACTCACTATGAACCCACAAGCACTAGTAATGTTAAATATGACATTCCTGATATCCCTGAGCCCGATCTGACATACCATGCCGAGTCAAAATTTGACCTTGGCACTATGCCTGGGGGAACTCCCATTAATTTCCATGCGGAGAGGTTTGGGGGCACTAGTCACATTGTACCTTCCATCCCTCTGGTAGAGGCGTCTTCACATGCTCCTCTTAGGCCTAGTGTTAGTAATCCTATTCAGATACCAGGACTGAGATGAGTGAACATTGGGAACACCACTTACATTCCTTCACATGTCCCTTCGTCTTCAAACCTTGTTGCTTTGAATTCATTTTTAATGACCCATCCTCCCCCTAACTCAAGTGGGACTTCAGGCCGGAATGTTTCTACTAGCCATGTTCGTTCTGCGATTGCTAACATGGTCGTATCTTAGATCCGAGTACCTCTTGTTATGTCAGCAGGTCATGTACCTGTGTCTGGATCGTCTCATGTTCCACCTCGTGGAGCTCCCCATATACCAAACTATGGACCTTCTCATGGTACATCCCATGGAACACCTTATGGAGCTTCTCATGGACATTCTTATGGACTGTAGTATGGACAAAACTACCAACCATATGGGTATGGGTATCAACAACTTGCTTACTCTTCTAATTATGGCTTTGTAGCACCTCATAATCAAGGTACCCCACATCACAATGCTTCCATGCAGCCTTCCATGGGTCAAATGGGAGGAGGTTATTATGGCCAAGGCCATGGTATTTATAGCAATCAACCTTACATGAATCAAAACTACCAGGGAGCATGGAATCGATTGTCTCAACCTAGGCTCCCTTTCCTTGTGACATTGAACTTACTTGACTTGTCAAGATTGATGAACGATCCCATGTCTCATAACTTGGCATGGCTGGCAGTCCCTACCAAACTTCCTTCATTCCTAAGTTCAAAGGTAAGGCTGGTGAAGATCCTGGTGAGCATGTCACCACTTTCCACCTTTGGTGCTCTTCCAATTCCTTACCTGTACATTACAACGTCCATACCGAACTCTTGTCAACCTTCCAGCAAGATAAAGCCACACACATTTCAGATCATATTCAAGAGTGGCGTAGACGGAAGCGATTAATCAAAGCCTTTATACCACCAGAGTTTCTTCTTGAGTGGTTCCTCAAATCGTTGTTACCTTACATTGCGAAGGATGTTTCTACATCCAAAGTTCAAAACGAGGAAAAAACTATATTTAGGGCACAAGAGTTGGATTTTATCTATGCTCAATCTAGAATTTTGTATGAGATTATACCAAATGCTCCAAGATCCAATTTCGACCCCAAGATCAAGCCTATGCCACATGCCGATGGTATTGTTGGCTCTAATAGTACCAAACTTGTGGACTCAGTTACGAAACAAGTGCGCTAGTTATCGATTAACCAGTCTGCGTCAGGACAAGCTACGAATTCATTTCAACCTACCCAATCGGCAAGTGTACTCTCTGTGCAATCGTTGAACCCAAAAAGCAACCAGTAGCTTGGAAGGAATAAGAAAAAAGGAAAAAATAATCGTAAGGGTGGGAACAAGAACGAAAATGCTAATAATAATGACAAGCACACTCAAAATGCTGGGGGGGACAAGCAGTCTAAATGTGAGGTGGTCGTAGCTTCTTCCCTCTTTCGAGTGATATGCTTTCTGTTTAATGGGAAGATTGTTACAATTGATCAAAAGTCATTCCATAATCTGAGTGTCAATGCATCATCGGGAGCTTCTATCCCGATTATCAATCATTCTCAGCCGGCAACTGGGAGTGTGGGCGTGGGTATGTATCCTTCCCTTATGGGAACCTTTAGTTTTCCTTCGCTCGTCCTTATGCTTGGGTCTATTTTTGGTGGGGATTCATCCTTGTGGAATTTAGTGTCTTTTCACACTACCCATATGGAAGATCCTTGGATTCTTCCTTCACCGAGTACGTTGAGTGTGCCTATCGAGACAGTCATGCCGTTTCCTACAACAATGGTGGCGTATCAAGAAAATCTTGATTAGGTTGCAGAGCCTAGTCCTTCCTCTTCATGGGCAGAGGAGGAGGACCCGTATGTGATTGCTGAATCGGCAGTAGAGTCATCTCACTCACATGATTTACTCAATGATGTTTTTCCATCGGATGAAGCTATTCTTGAGGCCATGTCTGGGGTTGAGCAACCTTGGGAAGAGTTACATCATCGATCATATTTTCTTCCTAAGCTCAATTGTATGGAGTGTGATGAATTTAGGGAGATTCTTAGTGAGAATATTGGTAGCCCTGAGGTCCCATTAAGCTCTCATGGTCAAATGGCTAATGGAAACATGGCTAATTTGTCACCAACAATTCCTATCAATATTTCTCAAGATCCTCGGAAGATTGAGAATGTCTACATTGGGGTGGGTTGTTCCCCCGATGAGATCAACGAGTATATCAAGCTGTTTAAAGAGTTTCGTTACATTTTTTCTTGGTCATACAAAGAAATTCTGGGTATAGACCCTCGCATTGTCGAACATGAGATCAAAGCGTATCCGGATGCAAAATCGGTTCAACAACATTTGCATGTAGTGAATCCTATAAAAGCACTCGCCATTAAACCTGAGATAGAGAAACTACTTAAAGCTGATTTTATCTATCATGTTCCCTTGACGGAGTGGGTTTCAAATTCCATTCCAATGGATAAGAAGCAGGGAGCGATCCGGATATGCACTGATTTTCATGACTTAAATCGTGCATGTCCTAAGGATAATTTCCCCACACCATTTATTGATTAGATTTTGGATGAGTGTGTAGGAAGTGAGGTATTTTCCTTTATGGATGGTTTTTTCGGATATAATTAGATTCAGATTAAGCTCGAGGATCAAAACAAGACCGCATTTATTTGTCCTTGGGGTACTTTTGCACATCGAAATATTCCCTTTGGCCTTAAAAACACCGGAGCTACATTTCAGCAGGCCATGACCTTAATCTTCCATGATCTTAAAATGATTATCAAAGTATATTTGGATGATCTCGCTGCTCACTCTCGTTTGAGAGTGCGTCATTCGTATCATTTGAGATTAGTGTTTGAAAGATGTCGTCATTATCAAGTTCGTTTAAATCCTCATAAGTGAATATTTTGCGTGACTGTTGGTTGTTTACTAGGATTCATCGTATCCAAGGAGGGTATAAGAGTCGATCCATTAAAGGTTGAGGCAATACTTCAATTGAACCCCCCGTGTAATATTTGACACATTCAGTGTTTACAAGGCATGGCGAACTTCTTGCGGAGATTCATGGTTAATTTTTCCAACTTGACTAAAGGATTTATGTGCCTTTTGAAGAAGGACACCCCTTTTTACTAGGATGAGCAAGCCCAAGAGTCTTTCGATGCTTTGAAGCGAGTCTTAGCAATGGACCCTGTGCTTATTCCACCCAACCATAGCCGTGATTTCTTGATTTATGTGGCCGCGTCTATGGAGACAGTTGGTATGGTTTTGGTTCAGGAGGATGAGGAGCTCCATGAGCATGTCATATATTATTTGAGCCGGAACATTATAGATTTAGAACTTCGCTATTCCCACATGGAGAAGCTAGCCTTAGCCACCATTCATGCGGTTCAACGTTTGATACATTACATTCTCCTTCGCCTAACTTTGGTCATAGCTCATATCAATCCATTTCAGTTCATCCTCACTAGAAGGATGATTGGGGGAAAATATAATAAATGGATTGTGATTTTGCAAGAGTTTGATCTCAAGTTCGTTTCAGCGAAATCGAATAAATCGTTAATCTTTGCGGAGCTTATATCCGATTTTCCAAATTTGGAGGAGGAGGTTTATGAGGATTCTTTTGTCGATGAGCATATATTTCTCATCTCAACTGTGGACCCTTGGTATGGGGATATCATCATGTATTTGCAAACATTGAAGGTCCCTACTCACCTTTCACGGGATGAGTGACGACTATTACGTCATGTAGCTAAGAACTACCTTATAGAGGATAACACTTTGTACCGCCATGGGGTAGATTCCATTTTACGTCGTTGTTTAACCCATGATGAGGATGAGGTTGTGCTGAATGATTGCCACGAAGGGGTGTGTGGTGTTCATTTATTTGGGATTTCTACAACCCAAAAAATCTTGAGAGCAGGCTATTTTTGGCTGTCCATCTTCAAAGATTGCATTAATGTGGTAAAGAAGTGCCACCCTTTCTAGGTGTTTGCACGTAATATGCACTCGCATCCAGCCCTGTTACATCCTATTTTCACCACCGGTCCATTCACTAAGTGGGGGCTTGATTTTATGGATTACAACCCAGCTTCGACTAGGGGGCATCATCACATTATTGTGGCTATCGATTACTTCACAAAATAGGTAGAGGCTATGCCCACAGTTAAATCCAACGGTGAGACAACTGCGCATTTTGTTTTTAACTAGATTATCACCTGATTTGGCATTCTAGAGCTTGTCACTGACCATGGTAGGCACTTTCAGAATAAAATGATGGAAGAGTTGGATTCCAAGTTAGGGTATAATCAAGAGCACTCCTCTTCTTATTACCCTCAGGTGAATGGACAAGTTGAAGCAGTGAACAAGTCACTTAAGTCTATTCTCCAACGAACCATCACACAAAGCAATAATAATTGGCATATCATGGTGTCTCCTACTTTGTGGGCCTATAGAACCGCGGTTAAGACTGCCATCGGTTTTTCTCTCTATTAGCTTGTGCATGGGGTGGATCCTGTCTTACCGATTGAATGCGAACTCCCTTCCCTGAAGCTAGCTATGGAGCTTTTACCTGACACTTCTGCATTGGAAGAGTGTTTGGTCCACTTAGAGAAGCTTGATGAGTAGCGTTGAGATTCCTTAGTGGCTCTAGAGGTTAACACACATCACGTCAAGGTCCAATATGATAAGTCTATCTGTCTGAGGAAGTTTAGTGAAGGTGAATTGGTCCTTTTGTGGGATCAAGATAAAGAACCCTTGGGGGTAGGGAAATTTAATCCCATGTGGCATGCTCCTATTGGTAGGAAAAAACCCTCTCATTTTTTTTCTGCTTTGTTGAGCAAAATTTATCAGTACTGTTCTATGTTATATAAGAGTGCCTTCAGAATCTTCGATTCTGAAGGCACTCTCAATAAAGGAAGAGTTAGAGGCCAAAGTGGTAGTTTAGGAAACACTCTGAATCAAGCTAAGACTTTCATTTTTGCAGCCGTTATGTTCATTCTCATTATTCCATGATCATATATCATTAATATAAATGAAATGCTGATTTATATTATTTGGTAAGAAAGAATTAGCTTAAGTGATTCATAACCCTTGTATTTAGTAAAATTTCTTTTTAATACTTGGCTTCAAATATTTGACATAGTGTTATTTATCAAACAAAAATGTTCAAACTTATATGTAAGGTTGGCTAATTTCTATTATATCAAAACCTTTATATGATTGTTGAACATTTTTATCATTATATACTGCTATAACTTATGTTTCATATAATATGTAGATAAATAAAAATTTTCCTTATATATATTTATAATTAAAGATCTTGCCTTATTTTTATTTTTCAAAATTTTGATTAGAATCATTTATCTATACTTCTAATGATAAATCGAAATTGATTATGATCTAAAAGGTTGGCTTGGTATGATGTTTTCTAATCAAAATTTATATGGCTTATGAATGTTAATTCTAATAATCCACAAGTTGATATTCCAAGTTAATATTTTTGATGGCTGGAAAAATTTACTTGTTGATTGTTATTGATGACATCATTTATACATCATAATCATTTGCAAACATATGGTTTCCTATTGTTTAGGTTGATGTTACATCTAACCTCCATGTATTAGACTTATCATAGCAAAGGTTAAGTGTTGGGAGGGAATGACTATGACACGAACCTATACATCCTTACACCTATTATTTTTTACATCACGAATTGACAAGAATTTCAATGCAAAATCATTATCTATTAAATGGTGATTTTTGTTGATTTTTGGGGTCATCATTCTAACACATTGGGATTAAATATGAAATCTCATAATCAGACACATGTAATGTAGTGTGTTATTTTTGTCATTTTGAAACGATTCTCATAAATCTTTACGTACAGGGTTATTATTTTTAGATCTTAGTTTTTATGATTTTAACCTCGAAATTCACTTTGTTGGGAGAACAAATCCTGAAATCAAAGAATGGTTACCGAGAAGCGTTGCACAATGATTTGGTTAGCTTGGTGGTCTCAATTTTCGAAGAAACAGAATTTCAGAACTTATTTCCATTGAAACTATGGTTACTAAAATTGGATTTAGGGTTTCAGTTCTCATCTCAGGTGAACTGGGTTATGATGTGATATGTTACACTATGCCATTCACATGGATTCCAATACCATCTGTGTTCACGCATCCCTTTATCTCGAACCCTAATCAAAACCTTTGCAGAGTGGAAATGGTACCTTTGAATCGCTTTGAGATTTCAGGCCTTGAGTTGGTTGAATCAAACCCAGAAGCAGCCGCATTGTTTGATCAAATAGGTTGGGTTTCATTTTTTAAAGGTTATAGTGGTCATCATGTGGGAATAACCAGACAATTCGCTTTGTCATTGAAGAATGATGCAGCTCAAATTGGGGATTTTTGGTTGGTTTTGAATGAAGATATAATTGCTGAAGCTACTAAGCTTCCTCAAGTTGGTGAGCATTGGTTCAAAGGTCAGAAGGTCAATAAGAAGAAATGTGAAATGTTCCTCTTACCATTACCAGAGGGTTCGGATCTTGGAAGAGGTGTTTCTGTTAAATTTTTGAAACTGCAATGGAAGCTTGTTTTGAGATTTTAATCAGGTATGTTACCTACGATGGCCGCTACTCTCATATATATTACTATCATTTACGGTTGTTGATGGCCTTAAAAGGTAGAAAAATCAATTTTCCTTTCTTTCTACTTCAGAGTCTTAGGAAAATGGCTCATACTGTACAGAATATGGTTGGAGATATAGAACAAATTCTTTTTCATCATGGTCTCCTTAAAATATTATTTCAGTACCAGTTAAATCGCATTGGTAGGTCTTGGGATGAATTTTTGAATGCAAACAATTTTGGATAAACCCAGTATTGTCCCACTCTTTGTCCAAAAACCCGTAGAAAACGTAAATGTTTTCCTCAAACTAAAGCCAATTTGGAGTCAAAAGATGTGGAAACATCTAAATTAGGAATGCCAACAGAGGATAATCCAGGGCATATAGTAGAAACCCTTCCTTTAAAGTTTGAAACCCCGGTCGTCTCAGCTTTGTATGAAGATCTTCATTTTGTATCTTTGAATGCAAGGGGAAAATCAAAATTGTTAAACAAAGGAAAGGTGAAATTCGATGGTGAATCGAGTTTATCAGAATTCCCCATTACAAGGATGGGTTTGTGCAGAATTACTAGAAGCATATCATTTAATTTAAATTGTTATTTCAGTTTTAATATTTATGATAAAACTCATGCAGGGTTAATTGATTTTGCAGGTGTCATATGGATCTTCGATTTTGGTGGTGTTCTTTCCTTTTATTTTGCCGACAAATGATGAAGTCGTTTTCAAGCTAGAATGATCTAGAGGCCAGATGTCAAACAATAGATTGCTACATCGATAAGTTGACATTCATGGATAAGAAATCAGTTATCAATTTGACAGTTTAAACGCCAGGTGCACTAATGAGGAAGATGATAGTTAATGTCCTAGTTTCTAGATGTTCGATGATGTAGACTCAATAGTTTGTTTTTAATTCTAGTTACATAGAAATAGGAGAGGCAGTTATTAGCCTTGCTTATAAAACTAGGAAAGACTGATTATACAAGTGGGGGAGTATTGAAGAAATAGACTTATCTGAAATATTATTACATTTCTAGTTTTAGTCTCTTTGCTGGAGTTTTGCCTTCACGGAAGGATTGTGACTTGAGTTCTCAAATTGGTATCACTGTCTGTTACTATTTTTGAAAACTTAATATATATATATTTCAATATATCATTTTCTCATTATGCTTTTGTGCAATTATACTGTGTTATAATTGTATTTATTATCCAAAATAATACTCTGTTTACACAATATTAATGTTTGAATGAAAATATTATTAAATTTGATTACTTAATATTTGTATTGAGAATTGGAATTTGGTAATATAAACATTACATATTTATTTTTTTAATTTCATTTGTATTTTTACAATGTCTTCATGAATAAATATCATCCTTTTATTCAAATATTTGGTATTGATTATTAATTATTAATTAATAGAACCTCACAAAAAAATTAAAAGTAGTTATCTATTTTAATTTTCTGTTGTTGTGCATATTCAACAAAATGATTTAAATATTTTCATTTAAATCATTATTTTCTATCACTTTGTTTATTTGAATCATTAATTGATAATTAATTTAGTTTTCAAGTTTCTCTCAGCCGAGATAGGATAGCTAGTTAATTTTAGGCTTAGTTTAGTTTATTTTTAACAGTTGTCAAATAAGAATTAGATTAATTTCATAAAATTTAAAAATAGTCCTTAAGTTAAACTATTTGGAACAAAACCCTAAAAACTGAAGACTTTCCTTAAGAAAGCATTTTAGGATAACTTAGGTCTTAGAAAACTAATTCTAGGGTTTATTTAGGTAGGAATAAGATTAGGATAAATTTTTACTGAATTTTAGATTCTCCTTAAGAGGAAAATTCAGTTGGTAGCAAGACCATAAGCTGCGAGATTTTGCCATTTGAAACACATCGGAAGCTGCTCTAAGCGACTTGTGTGGGCATAATCTCCTTGAGTTGGCCAAGTCAGAAATTCCGGCCAACAAATGGCGCTAGAAGGAGGGCATGTTAATGAATAATGGCAGGTAGAACTAATGATAAACTTTCAACCATTCAACAACCTCCATTAAAATCTGAAGCTAGTAGATCACCATTCATAGAAACCGTTAGGAGCATCCTTGAGCGTGATCACATTACATCTCCATTCACTCCTAAACAAAGTACTCAAAATTTAGAAGAATCACGTCATATTCTCACGAGAGCATATGCTCATCAACTTGGTTTAACTCCAATAGGATATGGTATCCCTAGACAACAAAGACGTCATCCTCAATTGAATATAGTTACTCAAGATTCAGTAGAAGCTGATAGCACTCCAAGTTATCAAGTTAGAAGTCATCAGAGAGAAATTACTCGAACAAATACTGCTAGAAGATTGACTTTTGTAGGCAGTCTTGATCAACTACCTTTTCCTCTAGAATCACCATCTGATAGTCCAAGATCATCTAATTCAGGGAGTTCTTCAGATTCTGAAGGAATTCCTATGGCTGGAAATATACCTATTGGAGGAGGAGGTAATCGTCCACCTAACCCTCCACCCAATCCACAACTTCCTTGGTTGAGAACAGCTGCTATAGCAGTGCCAGGTGTACAACATCCTATACCCAAACATTCAGATAAAATTCTTCCAAAGTTTAATCTAGATAAAAAAGAGCCTGTAGAGGTGCATGTAGATAAATTCATGTTAGCTATTCAAACCATGAACGTTCAACATGAAGACGTGGTTTGTCAATTGTTCCCTTTAACTTTTGAAGGGAAAGCATCTACTTTGTACTTTTCATTAGTCCAAGGATCAATCACAAATTGGGCTGAATTTAATAAAGCTTTCTTAGATAAATTTGGGGAGGATAAAACACTTGCTCTTTCAGCCCTTGAGTTATCACGGATTAAAATGGAACCTAAAGAAAGAATTAAAGATTTTAATTAGAGATTTATCCCTCTTAAAAATAAAATTCCTGTTGCTTCTCAACCACCCGAGGATATAATCATAGAAAACTATACTTCAACCTTACCAAAATATGCTGGGATGTTTGTTAAGAGAGCTGGGAAAACAACCCTTGTGGAAACTTTTGAGGAATCCATTAAAGTTGAAAAGGATTCTATGTCCTATGAACCAGATAGAAGTGGAAAAGCTGATACTTTTCCTCGTAGGAAGATTGAAAGACCTAATTTGAAAAAGGATAAGGCATTTGATGTAGAACAGCTGTAGAATGCTATTCGGGAATTAACTAATGAAGTTGTGGGATTAAAAAAAACTAATTCTGAAGCTTCCTCCTCTACAGGATATTTTAGAAATCAGTTTAGACAGAATCCTAACATTAATAATAAAACAAGTACACCGCCTGATATAGCAGTAAATGAAGAAATTTTTAATACTATTTGAGCTGTCTTATCTTTATCCGAAACTCCCTCAAATCAAGAAACTGTTGAAAATGAGGGGAAGAGGAATCTGAAAATGAAGATGAATTGGAAGAACCTCAACAAGTTAATGGTCATTTCTGGGACAGTCTTGTAAAAGATTGTGAAAGTAAAAGTCCTCCTTCAGGACAACATGCCTATAATACTCGTAGTAGAACATTTGCAAATACTCTTGGAGCATCAACAAGTTCTACTCTGAGTAACGATAACAATAATTCACAACCCAATAAACAGACTCAATCTGGAAAATAGAATCAATCTGCGAGGATTGCTCATCCTATTCAAAATGCTCCAAAGTTGGATTGACAATATGACATAATTGAAGATTTAAAGAAGACACGTGCAAACATTAGTATGTATGATCTTCTTCAAATTTACCCAATGCCTAATAGTCCTATTATAAATCCTTCCATGAGTTCAATAATTCCTAATGCTAAACAAAATGTAGCTACTAACAATTCTAATAGTGATTTAACATCAACTGATAAAGGAAATTCAGTAGCTGATAAAGCTTCACTAAAGGAAAAATTCAAAATCAACAACTCCTCCATTCCTACTTACCTTCGAGATTTTTAATAGGAATGTTCACAATTGCATGGTTGATTCCAGAGCATCTTCTAATGTAATGCCTTTGTTTGTATGCAAAAGGTTGAATGGAAAGTATGTTCCATCAAATTCACAGATTACTCAATTGGATAGAACAAATGTGAGGGTTGTAGGAGAGATAAAATATGTTCTATTTAGGATTGCTTGTAACCCTTCAGTTTTTCAAATTATAGACATTGTGGTTGCAGACATTCCTGATGCGTATGGGCTGTTTTTGAGTAGGGATTGGTCTCAACAATTAAATGGATTCTTTGCTACAGACAGGTCAACTTTATGGTTACCTAAGAATGGAAAGTCAAATCAAATTAAGATAAACAGAGAAAGATATATGAAACATACTGTAACAGAATTAAACGATCCTAGTGAACAGGTTTTATTTTTAGATTCCATTATGGGGAACTATTTGTATGAACTTGCGTTTGGTAATTTTAAATATGAAAATTCTGTTTTCTCTGATAATAAACAACAATCAGAAATTCTTAATGTTACAACCATTTCCCATGATTCTTCATTTAAGGAGATTGCAAATGATGTAGATAGTCATAATATTGTAAATATTATCGAAAGTAAAGTAGTTGTTAATAGTTCTACTTGGACTTTATATTTTGATGGGTCAAAGTCTAAAGAAGGAGCAGGAGCTGGTTTCCTGTTAATTGACCCTGAAGGAAATAAAACATGTATAGCTTGTAGGCTTGAATTTAATTGCACAAACAATACTGTGGAATATGAAGCTCTAATTCAGGGTTTGAAGAAAGCGATTGATTTGGATATTAAAGTGCTAATTGCATATGGAGATTCTGAAATTATTGTTAGGCAAGTCCGTAACTCTATTCATTGCATTTTTGAACATTTGTAGAATTATCTACGAGAGGTATGGAATCTCATTTCACATTTTGATGCATTTAATATAATATCAGTTACAATATTTCAGAACCAAGAGGCAGATTTATTAGCGAATGTAGCATCAAAACTAATTCCATCAGAAAATTTCACACTAGATTTCTTTTTAGTTGAATTGATTTTTAGGCCTTCTATACCAGATAATATCTTTAACTGGCATGTGTTTGATAATGATGTGCGGGTGCTGAATTTCCTAACAAATGATGATACCTTTAAAGATTTAGCCATTGATGAAGTTACACATGACAAAAATTTGCGGGATTTTTTGGTAATAAATGATTTTTGTTTAGTTGAAAAAGATTTTGAGAAGGTAAAACCGATTCCTAACTCAATTTTGAGATTAGAAATTTTTTTTGATCTTCAAGATAAATTTAGGTCCATTTGTAATTGTAAAACCAATAGCTCACAAATGAAATATGAAACCATAAATTTAGGAACGGAACTGAATCCTCAAACTGTCAATTTAGGAATAGATTGCACTCCTACAGAGAAATTAGCATTCATAAAATTATTTAAAGAATTTAAGGATGTCTTTGCATGGACATATGACGATTTGAAAACTTTCAATCCACAAGTCATGCAACACATTATTCCGATAAAACAAGAGCCAAAACCTTTTCAACAGAAACTTAGGAAATATCATCCGTCATTAGAACCAACAATTAATAAGGAACTAATCAAACTGTTATCTGCTAGGTTTATTTTTCCTATTCTGCATACTTAGTGGGTAGCCAACTTAGTTCCAGTTAGGAAGAAAAATGGTGATATTAGACTATGCGTTGATTTTAGAAATCTTAATAAGTCTTCTAAAAAGGATAATTACCCAGTTCCTCCCATTGAACAAATCCTTCAAAAAGTTTCTGGGCCTAAGATACTATCACTTCTTGATGGTTTCTTAGGATACAACCAAATATTGGTTTCCCTAGATGATCAGCTAAAAACAACTTTTAGAAATCCTCGGGGAACATACGCTTACAGAAAGACGCCCTTCGTCTTAATCAATACTCGGGCAACTTTTCAAAGAGAAATGGATATTGTTTTTAGAGGCTTAATTAATCATTCAGTAGTTATCTATTTAGATGACAATACTGTATATTCTAAATGTTGAAATGATCATATTAATCATCTTGGAAAAGTATTTGAATGCTATAGGAAATTCGGGGTATTCTTAAATCCAAAGAAAACAATATTTGTTGTTTCAGAAGGTATTTTATTAGGATGTGTGGTTTCAAAACATGGGATCATGATTGATCCTGAACGAACCCAAGCTATCTCAAAAATAACTTATCCTTTTAGCAAAAAAGCATTACAATCGTTTCTTGGAAGAATAAACTTTGTCGGGAGATTTATCCCCAGTTTTTCTGAAATCATCCGTCCTTTGCAAAAAATGATTAAAAAGGATGCTATATTTAATTGGGGACAAACTAAAAAAGAATCATTTTCAGAGAATTTTAGAAGCCATTTCAGAAGCTCCTAGTCTTTTAAGCCCAGATTTTAACAAAGATTCAATATTGTATACTTTCGCTTCTAACATATCTTATGCAACAGTTTTAACTCAGCTAGAGTCAGCAAAATAGTGAAGTATCGATTTCGTTTATGAGCTCAAATTTTAAAGGTGCTGAACTTAATTACCATGAGGTTGATAAGCAAGATTTTTCTATTTTCAAAGCTGTCAAGCACTTTCATCCATATTTGTTGAAATCTAGAACGGAAGTGATAGTTCCTTATCCTTCAGTCATAAATTTGCTAGTGCAAAAAGATTTAGGTGAAAAAAGAGCACCATAGATGACAGCCCTTCAAGAGTATGACTTCGAAATTAAACCTTCAATGGTAGTCAAAGGTCAAGGATTATGTAAACTCACTGCTGAAGCAACTCATTTGCTTAATAACAGTTCTGAAGTTGTCATTGATGAAGTCTTACTAACTAGGGAGATTTATTTTTATCCTCCACCACAGGATTCTTGGTACACAGATTTAAGAACACTTTTGGAAACAGGAACTGCTCCTGATTACCTTGAACCAAGGAAAAGGAGATCACTTAGACTGAAATGTGCTCCTTATTTACTAATTGATAATATCCTTTTTAGGAGAAATTCAGATGGTGTTTTACTTCGATGCTTAGACAAAGATGAAACATAAGTGATTTTGAAAGAATTACATTTTGGACCAGCAGGTGGTCATTTTGGTGGAGAAACTATGACACATAAGATTCTTAGGGATGGCTATTATTGGCCTACTTTATTTCGAGATTCTCATGCTTTTGTCAGGAAATGCCAAGAATGTCAACTTGCTGCAGGAAGAGTTAAGAAGCTTGCTTTTCCTTTACAGCCTGTTTCAGTAGAAAGGCCTTTTCAACAATGGGGTATTGATATAGTAGGACCAATAAACCCTGCCTCTTCTATGCAACACAAATACATTATAACTACAATTGATTATTTTACCTGATGGGTAGACGTTGCACCTTTAAGGGTTGTAAACACCAATCAGGTTATTTTATTTTTAGAATCTTTTATCATAACGAGATTTGGTGTTCTAGATTCCCTTGCTTTTGTTAATGCCTCATATTTTTCATTAGTTGAGTTAACTCAATTTGCCTTAGAGAAGGGTTTAAGGGTAAGATATTCAGCTAATTATCATCCTCATGGAAATGGTTTAGCTGAATCAACAAACAAAAAATTGTTGAAAATTCTCAAAAGAACTATTTCAACTCATCATCATGATTGGCATACAAATTTGTTTAATGCCCTTTGGGTAGACAGGGTAACTCCTAAAGCTGTAATAGTTAACTCACCGTTCTTCTTGGTTTATGGAACTGAGGCTATTTTACCACCAAATGTATTTTTAGCTTCGTTACAGTTAGCCCAGTGTGTTCAAGATGAAGATTGTCCAACAATGGAGAAAAGGATTAACACTTTATTAAAACTTGAGGAAGAAAGAGACAGGTCAAAACAACATTTTACAAAACATCAACAAATTGTTAAGTCCTGCTTTGATGAATCCTCAAGTTCTAACCGAGAATTTTAGGTGGGGGACTTGGTGTTAAAATGGGACAAAGTCCATGAGGAGAAAGGAGATCATACAAAGTTTCAAAAACTTTGGTTGAGCCCATTTGTTATTGCTGAAAAGATAGGTCCAAGTACTTTTTGTTTACAAACCCTGGAAGGTCAGTTTGAAACATTTCCAGTAAATGGATTGATCTTAAAAAAATATTTTTGTTTACTTTTCCAGACCTTAAAATTTGTTTATAATTTTGTATATAAGCTTGTTTTCTTTTAAGTTTCTATTCGTAAATAATTTATTTAAATTTTAAGAATTTCCTATATATATTATCATAAATTTGATAAAATTATTAAGCATAATTATGATATATTCATGATTCTTATGTACATTCAAATATCATTTGACCCATGTAAATACTTTTTGAAGCTTATTTTTTATTATTCTTAATCAAGTATTAACATATCAATTATTTATTAAGGATTATTGAATCTCTATATATATGTTTCAAAATAATCAGTCACTAATGTACATACGTTGTTAAGAGGACATTTGTAAATAAATAAAGTCTCGTGGTTTGATTCAGTTTGTTCATTAGTTTAAAATTATGATATTACACTAACTCTTTTAAAAATTGGTTTTGAATGATCAAAGTTTCTTAAGTCTTTTAAGAACCTATCATTTGTAAATATTTGTAAATATGGTTTAGATTATCCCTCATTTTCCTATTTTCATTTGACAGATAAGATGGCTAATTAATGTCTTTTTCAAAACTTGTACTTTGAAAAATCTTCATGAATCTTGATCATAAGTCATTGTAAAGTTATTTACAATTTGGAAAATTTTTAGATTTGTTCCATTAAATAAAAGTTCAAAAAATCAAAATGAGAGACGGAAGGTCTTAGTAATAAGCTGATCCGATTACGATCATACATATCATCATTATGACATTATTAGGATACTAATAATGGCTTTTGGTCATAAGGTCAAGAGATAGGGGGTCTCATCACGAGCCAACTGATTCATTTTCTGGTGATATTAGTGACTGACATTACCATTTGGTTACCATGCTAGGTAATGATCTCTTATTTTATAAAATATAAACTTTTAAACTCAATAAGTGAAACATAACTTTGATTGAAGAATAGGAGGTCTCATCACGAGCTGGCCTAATCATGATCATCGGTGCTGTCTATTATAACTTCATTTCTGACCATTAGGGTGATGGCTCTTGGTTAAAATATCAAGAGACAAGAAGTCTCATCACGAGTCGACTTGTTTATTCTAGGAAGTTCTCGTGAATGATACTATCACATCAGGTTATCATGCCTAGATAGTAGTATCCAATCAGAGTAATTGCTTCAATCTGATTAAAAAAAAAAAGATCCTAGAAATTTATCAGTAAAGTAAATCTCTATATTTTATATTGATGGTACATATTATCTTTATCATAAGTACTTTGTTTTGATTAGGATATTTTAAAGTTTATCTTTAACAAAATCTTCATTTACAAAAATGGGATGATTCTGAATTATATTTGCAAATACAAATCAGATAATGGTTTTTACTTAGACTGAGAAATTTTGATTGTTTTGAATAGGTTTTAAGACTTTGTTTATATCATCGTTTGAAAATTGTATGAGCAGAGATAAATGGTTCACCCAGGTCGTTGCCATTTGTTGGCAGGCAACAACCCTCTCATTTTTTTCTGCTTTGTTGAGCAAAATTGATCAGTACTCTTCTATGTTATATAAGAGTGCCTTCAGAATCTTCGATTCTAAAGGCACTCTCAATAAAGGAAGAGTTAGAGGCCAAAGTGGTAGTTTAGGAAACACTTTGAATCAAGCTAAGTCTTTCATTTTTGTAGCTGTTATATTCATTCTCATTATTCCATGATCATATATTATTAATATAAATGAAATGCTGCTTTATATTATTTGGTAAGAAAGAATTAGCTTAAGTGATTCATAACCCTTGTATTTAGTAAATTTTTTTTTAATACTTGGCTTCAAATATTTGACATAGTGTTATTTATCAAACAAAAATGTTCAAACATATATGTAAGGTTGGCTAATTTCTATTATATCAAAACCTTTATATGATTGTTGAACATTTTTATCATTATAAATTGCTATAACTTATGTCTCATATAATATGTAAATAAATAAAAAATTGCCTTATATATAGTTATAATAAAAGATCTTGCCTTATTTTTATTTTTCAAAATTTGATTAGAATCATTTATCTATACTTCTAATGATAAATTGAAATTGATTCTAATCTAAAAGGTTGGATTGGTATGATGTTTTCTAATCAACATTTATATGGCTTATGAATGTTAATTCTAATAATCCACAAGTTGATATTCCAAGTTAATATTTTTTATGAACTTATATTGGAAAGATTTACTTGTTGATTTTTATTGATGATATCATTTATACATCATAATCATTCGTAAACATATGGTTTCCTATTGTTTAGGTGGATGTTACATCTAACCTCCACGTATTAGACTTATCATAGCAAAGGTTAAGTGCTGGGAGGGAATGACTATGAGATGAGCCTATACATCCTTACACCTATTATTTTTTACATCACGAATTGATAAGAATTTCAATGCAAAATCATTATCTATTAAATGGTGATTTTTGTCGATTTTTGGGGTCATCATTCTAACACATTGGGATTAAATATGAAATCTCATAATCAGACACATGTACTGTAGTGTGTTATTTTTGTCATTTTGAAACGATTCTCATAAATCTTTATGTACAAGGTTATTATTTTCAAATCTTAGTTTTTATGATTTTAACCTCGAAATTCACTTCGTTGGGAGAACAAATCTTGAAATCAAATAATGGTTGCTGAGAAGCGTTGGACAATGATTTGGTTAGCTTGGTGGTCTCGATTTTTGAAGAAACATAATTTCAGAACTTGTTTCCATTACATTGAAACTATGGTTACTAAAATTGGATTTAGGGTTTCAGTTCTCATCTCAGGTGAACTGGGTTATGATGTGATATGTTACACTATGCCATTCACATGGATTCCAATACCATTTGTGTTCACGCATCCCTTTATCCTGAACCCTAATCGAAACCTTTGCAGAGTGGAAATGGCACCTTTGAATCGCTTTGAGATTTTAGGCCCTGAGTTGGTTGAATCAAACCCAGAAGCAGCTGCATTGTTTGATTAGATAGGCTGGGGTTCATTTTTTAAAGGTTTTAGTGGTCATCATGTGGGAATAGCCAGACAATTCTCTTTGTCATTGAAGAATGATGCAACTCAAATTGGGGATTTTCGGCTAGTTTTGAATGAAGATATAATTGCGGAAGCTACTAAGCTTCCTCAAGTTGGTGAGCGTTAGTTCAAAGGTCAGAAGGTCAATAAGAAGAAATGTGAAATGTTCCTCTTACCATTACAAGAGGGTTCAGATATTGGAAGAGGTGTTTCTGTTAAATTTTTGAAACCGTAATGGAAAGCTTGTTTTGAGATTTTAATCAGGTATGTTACCTGCAATGGCCGCTACTCTCATATACATTACTATCATTTATGGTTGTTGATGGCCTTAAAAGGTAGAAAAATCAATTTTCCTTTCTTTCTTCTTTAGAGTCTTAGGAAAATGGATCATACTGTACATAATATGGTTGGAGATATAGAACAAAGTCTTTTTCATCATGGTCTCCTTAAAATCTTATTTCAGTACTAGTTAAATCGCATTGGTAGGTCTTGGGATGAATTTTTGAATGCAAATAGTTTTGGATTAACCCAGTATTGGCCCACTCTTCGTCCAAAAACTCGTAGAAAAAGTAAATGTTTTCCTCAAACTGAAGCCAATTTAGAGTCAAAATATGTGGAAACATCTAAATTAGGAATGTCGACAGAGGATAATCTAGGGTATACAGTAGAAACCCTTCCTTTAAAGTTTGAAACCCCAGTCATCTCAGCTTTGTACGAAGATCCTCATATTGTATCTTTGAATGCAAGGGGAAAATCAAAATTGTTAAACAAAGGAAAGGTGAAATTCGATGGTGAATCGAGTTTTTCAGGATTCCCCATTACAAGGATGGGTTTGCGCAGAATTACTAGAAGCATGAAATATTCTGCTTCGAAAGAACCGGTTCATGCCCAGATTTTTCCATTTATCGAAATTTTAAGTGAGGAAGAGAATTATGGTTCAGTAGAAGTATCTTCACAGGAGTGTGAAGAAAAAATGGATAATCCTGTCGTGTTTTTGAATAATGATTATAATGGGAATCAATCGTCGGTTCTACCAAATGATAAAGAAATCAAGTTAAGATCTGCCTTGAATAATGATTCTTCATTAGAGTAGACGCTCGTGAATACTGTGAAATCTATAAAATTAAAACAACAAATTAGACAACTAAAAGGAAAACTGGAAAAAGCTGAATCGAATTCTATTGTGTTGAAGGATGAAGTGTAGAACTTAAAGAATGAATTATTGACTTGGATAAAATGATGGAAGAATTTAAAGGAGAAAAAGGACAGGTTGAAAGCTCTAAAAAAATCTTGGGTTAATGCTAACAGCAAGATTTTAAAACAAGAAGAACAACATAAAATTGAAAGTATAAAATTAAGGGCTAAATTGTCCGAGACTCATCGAGTTATTAATCTCAGAAGTGCACCTTAAAATGGTTATTACTAATGAACAGGTAATTGGCATGCCCACATAATCATAGATTCTATAGGCATTGCATATCATTTAATTTAAATTGTTATTTCAGTTTTAATATTTATGTTAAAACTCATGAAGGGTTAATTGATTTTGCAGGTGTCATATACATCTTCGATTTTGGTGGTGTTCTTTCCTTTTATTTTGCCGACAAATGATGAAGTCGTTTTCAAGTTGGAATGATCTAGAGGCCAGTTATCAAACAATATATTGCTACATGGATAAGTCGACATTCATGTATAAGAAATAAATTATCACTTTG
>LPNX010261119.1:164223-227057 GCA_001517045.1 Pseudotsuga menziesii | reverse complement strand
AATAAATATCATCCTTTTATTCAAATATTTGGTATTGATTATTAGTTATTAATTAATAGAACCTCACAGAAAAATTAAAAGTAGTTATCTATTTTAATTTTCTCTTGTTGTGCATATTCAACAGAATGATTTAATGATAAGGATTTAAATATTTTCATTTAAATCATTATTCTTTATCACTTTGTTTATTTGAATCATTAATTGATAATTAATTTAGTTTTCAAGTTGCTCTCAGCTGAGATAGGATAGCTAGTTAATTTTAGGCTTAGTTTAGTTTATTTTTAATAGTTGTCAAATAAGAATTAGATTAATTCCATAAAATTTAAAAATAGTCTTTAAGTTAAAACTATTTGGAACAAAACCCTAAAAACTGAAGACTTTCCTTAAGAAAGCATTTTAGGATAACTTAGGTCTTAGAAAACTAATTCTAGGTTTATTTAGGTAGTAATAAGATTAGGATAAATTTTTACTGAATTTTAGATTCTCCTTAAGAGGAAAATTCAGTTGGTAGCAGGACCATAACCTGCGATATTTTGCCATTTCAAACACACTGGAAGCTGCTCTAAGCGATTTGTGTGGGCATAATCTCCTTAAGTTGGCCAAGTCAGAAATTCCGGCCAACAAGTCCTTACGTTGTTAAATGAGTCTTAGAGAAAGGTGCCTATGAGCTGGTTGATTATGAAGGGACAGCCTTGGTGGAGCCTAGAAATGGTCTCTATCTCAAAAAATACTATGCATGATCTTCAGCTAGGGCCGATTTTCGTATATTATTGTACAATTTTTCATTGACTAGTTAGGTTTTCTTATGGTGATCGGGTTTGTTGATTAGATTTTGTTTCTTATGGAAGATGTCGATGGATTCTTTCGTGTTCAAAGGTTTTTGTGATGGTGCTAGCCGCCACACTCAAAACTCAACTTCGGCTGCTTGGGTGATATATACTTCTATGGGTCAAGTATTGTCTTTAGGAGGCATATGTTTATGGCCTTATTCAAACAATGTTGTTGAATATAGTTACGTCATTGAGTTATTGCATGATTCCATTTCACATGGTGTTCATTCTCTTGAGTTACGTCTTGATTCACAGTTAGTGGTTTCACATCTTCATGGCTTGTATTGCATTAGGGATCTGACATTATTACGAAGATTCTTACGTGTTATATTGCTAGAATGAAAATTTGAGAATATAACATACATTCATGTTCCAAGAATTTTTAATCAAGTTGCTGACTCATATGCTAACTATGTGTTATATTGGAATTTGTTTCATAGAACATAAGCATATCACACACACACACACATTTTACACACATGCAAATAAAATAAAATCGATCATCATAAAAGTTTTTCATTAACTTCAAAAGGTGATGTCATAATACATAGGTGTCATATACAAAATTGGGGCTTCTGAGCCACCAAAATATACTACATGGTCATACAAAAATGAATACACTCAAGTCTCTAAGCCAGAGGTGGAGGAGGGTTCTAATCATGATATCACACTATGACTCTGGCTAGCCGGTGAAATAGTCGAACCCATGCTCATGGTACACCAACCACCTGGTGCTACATGGCCTCAGGAAAGTCCTCGACTTGCGCCATGGGTACTCTATGTGTCAAACGAACAAAGTTCATGTGGATGCTTTGGAGAATTCACTCCGCATCCGCACCCATAATGTCATCACCTCTTCCCCTCCGTCAATGAAGAGAAAATCCATCTAGCCATCGTGGTCCTACATCTGCTTATACATGACAGATTGTCACTATGTGTCGTCACACCAAAAACATGTCTTTTGAGTTCATATATCAAAAAACACAAGAAAAATAATTCAAGACTTAAAAAGTGGGTTTGGGATTCTTTACCTATGTCACCATAAGTTGCTCCTGGTGGTAGGGGCATATCTCAATCTCCATGGAAGTCTATCCCTGCATAGGGGTAGTCATATATGGCGACAAATTACTCTCCGCCACCATGGAAAAAAATCTGATGGGTAGGGGTTAGCCACCCTACCACCACCTAGTTTGTGCATGACATTCACCCAGCATTGCTGGGCTATGTAATGTCCCTTTTTGAAATTGTTTTAAATGACCAATTATTTCACTTTATCCCCAAATTTGACCTTAACTAGTTTTGATGTCTAGACCTCCAAATTGACCCAAATGCTTCCAAATTTTATATGAAGGTAAATTACTGATAATATAACTTAAATATCATGCTCATGTATGTTTTTTGACCTCCCAATTACTTCTGCAAACTTGTTTAATGTTCTGTTCAAAGTAGGAGTCTTTACTAGCAAATTGGGGCTCCAATTCCCCCTGGGTAATTGCCGGAAATGGCTTCACAAATGATCCCAAAGCCACTTTAATTTCTGAAACAAGGATGGGTATGTGTAAGGGACCTTTAAAAAGTCTCATATGCATCATGTTTCATTTTATATAGGCTGTTATGACTCTTTCCAAAACAACTCCCAAGTCACAATTTCGACCCTTGGGGAAAATTTTCCAAATCTTCTCCCAATGCAATAAAAATGATTAAAATGGATTCCAATGCTTAAGTACTGAACATGAGACTTGGAATACACATTAATTACAGTCCATACATTATACATTTATCAGAGATACATTCCTCCATTATAATTAATAAGCATTACCATGGCATATATCAAAATGGAGTGGAAATGGTCATTGTTTGCTCATTAAAAGTCATTTTGACATACAACTCTTGGTAATTTTGACTTGAAAATTTATGAGAATGAATAAAGGAGAATATTGAACTAATTAAAATCATAAATGGACAATGAATGGCTCTCCCAATTTGAAATCATCAGCATTACAATGGTTCACAACAAGATAATGGGGAAATGACACTATTTCTTCATTGTTCAACATTTTTACATGAATTATTTTGGGTATTTCGACCTGAGAGTCTTCTAAACATGAAATAAAGAGAATATACATCAGAACATAATATAATTGTCATTATAATCTTCCCCAAAGAGATCAATATCTCACCCAAAGCGCAATCCCTCCATTGGCATGAATATGGTGTGAAAACTGGAAATAGTTGAGAGAGAGTGTTGCAATAGAAGAATCCACATGCTTTCCTGTAGCTTACACCTGCAAATAAAACTCCATTAAAGGTCCATAAAAGACTTGAGTGGCATTTCCAAACACCAACTAGGATGGGAATCTTTCACCCTCGAAATTGGCTTAAGCAAGAAAACTAGTCATCCACTAGTTCTCACAATTCACAAATGAGCAAAAGCTTCTTCTCATGGATTATCCATGTATTTTATAAAAATTATTAGCCTTATAAGGTTCCAAATCCATCCATAAACCAAATCCAAATTGAATTGGTGTGGCTGCTCATGCTATGCCATGTGGCCTCTCTCTTCACCTTCCCTCTTCTCCCAAATTTGAGTAGGAGCCTCTTGGCCTTCTCCAACTCCTAATTTCGACCTCTAAGATGCTCTATTTAGTCCTGACATGTTAGTATGTTAGTATGTCAGCCTTCAGATCTGACTTGTGTCATAACTGTCATAGAATCTGCTGATTCGGATTTATGCAGGAACGCAACAGAATACACAAATAACCATAGAAACAAATATGCAATGGAAATAACACTTCATTTCATTAATCAATAACTGAAACTGGTTTACATACAAAATGGAAATAAACTAGCTAGAGTGCTGGTAGCTTATCTCTGAGAAGAGATGTGGTGGCTACATGCCTCTGAACCCTGTGTTACAATGAGGCTCGAAGGCCTATATATTATTGAGAAACAATGTAAACCCTACACATCCAAAAACCTAACCCTAGGAGGTGAAATGCCTTAATGTGGGCCCCATTGGGTAACTTGGTACATCAATTTCCTGGGGTCGAACTTTAGCATACTACCTCCGTTTGACGCGCATGATACATCGTTAGAAAGATCTGTTTAAGGAATACATCCATAAATGGCAAATATCGAGTCCGAAACAGACTCAAATTTACGCGACCATTCGATGCCGAAAAAAATGTCATTTAGGGCCTCAAAACGGCTCCAAAAGTTTAGGACCTAAAAACTGCCAAAAATAGTAAATTCTGCTACAATTAAGAAAACTGGAAAACTGAAAGAAACAATGGTGGGGGTCCAAGAGGAATAGATGGGTGGCCACCAATATCCTCCTGGATCATTCCTCCCCCCTTAGGAAGCAATGGTACCCATTGCGTTGAGTTCCTCCATGAGATGAGGAAACTTATATTGAACTTGGTTCCTGGTGAGCCACTTTCCCTGGTGAAGAAGTTGGCCTGCTTTGACAACTCAATATAGTTGGATCTTCTGCTAGCGGGTGTTCTTGACCTATGTGTGCATAATCTGATCAGTTGTGGCTTGTTCCATGCAGTTGGGGTTTAACTCTGTTGGTGTGAGTTGTTTTGCCACATCTGATGTGTCCAGTAGAGGTGGAAAGTAGGGCCGAAGGCGGTCCACATTGAACACTAGGTGCAGACCAAGGAATGGTGGAATATTGAGCTCAAAGGCATTGTCCCCGATAGCCTTGGTGATGGTGTATGGCCCATATCGGAGTGGGCAAAGCTTGCGGTGGGGTCTAGCTCCTTATGTAGATGTAGCCACACTTTGTCTCCCACCTGGAAGTTGTGTTGCACCTGATGCTAATCATGTCGCTACTTGTACTTAGCATTGGATCTATCCAATATTTCATGAACCTATTGGAAAATGTGCTGAATGTGCTCAATGAAGTTGTTTGCCTTGGAAACTTTAGACTGGATATGAGCTGAATCAGCCCGAGTAGCTACAAATGGAATGGCTACGTCAATGGGACATAGTGGCTGAAATCCCAAGCCCACCTGAAAGGGGCTATGGTTGGTTGAGCTATGGAGGGCCCAATTATAGCTGTGTTGTACATAGGGGAGGCTCTCATCCCATGTGCGTGGATTCTTTGAGTTGTACATGCACAAAATGTGTACGATCATCCTATTGACGACCTCTATCTGGCCATCAGTCTGGGGATGGAAAGCTGTGGACTTTGTGAGCTTGGTGTCTAGCATTGACCATAGGCTAGAAGGAACCTGCTGTCCCAGTCTGAGATTATAGACTGTGGGATCCCAAAGTGTACCCACACTCATTCAAAGAAGAGTTTAGCAGTGGCTTCTGCTGTGATATTCTTCTTGCAGGCCGCCATTATGGCCATCTTTGAGAATCTGTCAACGACCACAAACACACAGTCATTTTTGTGCTTAGTAGAAGGAAGGCCTCACATGTAATCCATGGAGATGGATTCCCAAGGTCGACTAGGGGTAGGAAATGGAGTATAGAGGCCTTGCTTCTTGATGAATGGTTTGGAAATGGCACAGGCAGTGCAGGATCGGATGTACTTCCTGATGTCCTGTCGAAGGTTCAGCCAATAGAAATACTTCTACAGTACTGCCACTATTTTCTCGACCCCAAAATGCCCAGCAACTCAACTGTAGTGCACTTCCCAAATCATCTTGGCACGCTCGCTTGAAGGAAAACAAAGGTGTCCCATGTGACATAGTAGTACATCTTGGAGGTGAAATTTTGGAACTGGGTTTCCCTCCAGGAGCGTCTGGTATGTGTGGCTAAATTTTGGATCGCTCCTATAGAGAAGTGGCCAGACAGAAGTCTCGTACCCACAAGAGTTGAGCACAGTCGTTATCGCCACGATCGGTGGTCGGTTGAGGTAGTTTGCAACATTATTGGTGCTTCCCTTCTTGTACTTGATGTTCAAATGAAACTATTGTAGATATGTGGACCACTTCTGATGGAGATCATTCTGTAACTTCCCTTGTGTCTGCATGAACTACAGGGGTCGGTGGTCTGTGTGGATGATCGTTTCCTTCCCCAAAATATAATGCTTCCATTGTCAGGAAGCCTATACAATGGAATACATTTCTTTGTCATAAGTGGGATATTTGCAGACTGTGTCGGACAGTGTCTCACTGTGATATGCCACTGGATGCCCTTGTTGAGTAAGGACTGCCCCAATAGCATAGTCAGAAGCATCTATCTTGATCTCAAATGGTTGTTGTAAGTCTGGTAATGTGAGAACTGGGGCACATTAGAGGCGATGTTTCAATTCTGCAAATGCCTTCTGCTGAGTTTCAGACCAAAAGAATTTTTCTTTCGCTCCTCCCTTGGTGACTTGACTCAAGGGCTAAGTGATATGAGAGAATCCCAACATGAACCTACGGTAGAAATTAGAAAGGCCCAGAAAGCTATGAAGCTTTGTTAGAGTAGTTGGGGCTGGCCAATCCCAAATGACTTGGATCTTGGTTGGATCCACATGTACCCCACACTCATCAATAATGTATCCCAGATACTGAACCTGGGTCATGCCAAAAGTGCACTTGTCCAAATTGTCACACAACTTGTGCTGCCGTAATGTTTGGAGGACCCGTTGGATGTGGTGGAGGTGCTCTTCCCAAGTCTGGCCAAAGATCAGGATGTCATCCAAGTACACTACTACAAATGAGTTGGTGAATGGCCGCAAGATGTCATCCATCAGTCTCATGAAGGTTGCAGGAGCATTTGCCAGCCCGAAAGGCATGACCAACCATTCTAAAAGGCTCTCCTTGGCTTTAAAGGTAGTCTTCCATACATTGGTTGGTTCAATCGGTACCTGGTGATACCCAGACTTTAAGTCGATCTTGATAAAATATTTCACCCCTTTAAGATGGTCTAGGAGGTCATCGATCCATAGGATTGGGTACTTATTTCGGACAGTGATCTTGTTTAGCGCCTAATAGTCAATATAGAGTCTTCAAGTCCCATACTTCTTCTGTACCAACATGATCAGGCTCCCACAGGGTGATGAACTTGTTCAGATGTGAACCTTCTATAGCAGCTCCTGAATTTGCCTCTTGATTTCATCATTCTCCAGAACAGAGCGTCGATAGATCGGTCCATTGGGTAGCGGTGCACCTGGGGTTAGATCGATGGGGTGCTTGACCTGACAGTGGTGAGGCACCCCGATGAGTGAGGTGAATATTTTCCAGTACTCCTCGACGACCTTGTCCATTTGTTGTTATCATGTAGAGGGGCCCTATCTGGAGGTTGTGGCCATGATCTTCTTCTTACCCTGCGGGCAGATCATCAAGAAAACAAACTTCCCGGTTTTGGAAATGAGCTTACTGTATTGTTTGCAGTAACCAAAGAGATAGTGGCAGGGGGTGGTACCTCTGGTATCCTGTACAAATTATTTCCCAACATAATAATAACAGCACGAGGCTAGGACTCATACACATCATGTCACTTCCATAAGTATGGTTGACCTAATAATACATCACAAACATCAAGAGGAGCAATATCACATAATACCTCATCAGTGAAGGGCTTGATGCTATAGGGAAGGTGACACTGCTGGATAACGCGGATATCTCGTCCTTGGTGAAGCCACTCGATGGTGTACGACTGCGGGTGTGCTATGGTTGACAAACCCAACTGCTTCATGATCCTGCTAAAATCAAGTTCTTTTGGCTCCCACTGTTGACAATGAACTGTAGCAGGGAACCCTTTACCCACATCTAGGAGTGGAAAAGATGCTCCTCCTCCTTTGAATCTTTTGGTTCTTCCTTTTGGATCTTCATGGTGGCAATGATGGCATTGGGCTCTGCATCGATTATCTTCTTCCCTCTATCATTCCCCTTCTCGGGTTCTGATTCAGTGTCGAGGTATGCATCTGATTCAGAATCCTTTATCTCGGCCACCAGTGACTGCTTAGCTTGACACTCACTTGTGTTGTGAGTGGGGCTCTTATGGAACTCTCACCACTTTCCCGCTTCCTTCTTCGGCTTTGCAGTGTTTCTCTTTGCTTGTGGCTTTGGCAAGTTTTCTTGAGTCACCATGCCTTAGCTGTGTCTTTGGTTTTGTGGTTTGAGGGCACCTCTCCCTTGCTTCTGATTTGCAGATACAAAGTCTCGCTTTTTTTGTTTGAATTTTTGCTCAATTTTGGCAGCATACTGATATGCCGTACCAAGCGAGGAGATGTCGAGGAACTCCATTTCCTTCTGAATTTATCTGTGTAGAAAACTATGGTACTTTAGCACCAAATGTTTCTCTGAATCTTTGATACCTAACTTGGTGCACAGGGTATGGAACAGATTCGTCAGCTCATGCACATCTTGATCTCTTTGTTGTCGCAGCGTAGTCCATTGGATGTACTTGTCCTCGTAGCTCTCCACCAGATAATATTGTCCCTTTATGGCATCTCAAAAAGAATTCCAAGTGGGTATGACCGAGAACATAGAGGGTTCCTCCTCTTCCTTTCTCGCACAGTAGGTTTCCCACCAGTCCTTGACATGGGGGGCGGCTTTGAGTAGAGAAAAAGTAATCTTTTCCCGATTAGAAAAGTCATGAACTGAGAAATACCCTTCTAATAGATTTGACCATCTATCTATGGCATCTGCATCTATTTGACCATCAAATATGGGAATGTCAAAGTTTACTTGTACCTTAAAAGGGGTTGCGTCTCCAGAGTGGCTTCTAGATGTAGATGTGCTGCCAGTGGGAAGTTGTTGAAGGATCTGGGTGAAGTTATCCATCATCACGTTCCTTTGTTTTTCAAGGGCCTCCTCTAGCAACATTTTGATAGGATCTTCTATGCCCTCGTATTTCTTTTTGTCCCCCATGGGTGGCCATCGGGATTTGCGAGGCTGATCTTGCAAAGGTTCAACCAGATCGAGCCCTAACTCTTTATACCTCGCCCTCGTTGGGGACATGCAAAGAAGGATTGAGAAAGAGCAGATTGATCTGATACCACTGATCCAGATTTATGCAGGAATGCAATAGAATACACAAATAACAATAGAAACAAATATGCAGTGGAAATAACACTTCATTTCATTCATCAATAACTGAAACTAGTTTACATACAAAATGGAAATAAACTAGCTAGAGTGTTGGTAGCTTATCTCTGAGAAGAGATGTGGTGGCTACATGCCTCTGAACTCTGTGTTACAATGAGTCTCGAAGGTCTGTATATTATTGACAAACAATAAAAACCCTACACATCCAAAAACCTAACCCTAGGAGGTGAAACGCCTTAATGTGGGCCCCGTTGGGTAACTTGGTACATCAATTTCTTGGGGTCATAACTTTAGCATACTACCTCCATTTGATGCGCATGATACATCGTTATAAAGATCTGTTTAAGGAATACATCCATAAATGGAAAATATTGAGTCCGAAACAAACTCATGTGTGTGCGACCATTCGATGCCGAAAAAACGTTGTTTAGGGCCTCAAAATGGCTCCAGAAGTTTAGGACCCAAAAACTGCCAAAAATAGTAAATTCTGCTACAATTAAGGAATCTGGAAAACTGAAAGAAACAATGGTGGGGGTCCAAGAGGAATAGGTGGGTGTCCACCAATATCCTCCTGGATCATCTCCATCATTGATGTCATAGATGTCATAAATGTAAAGGGAATCTAACCAAGTGTCCATGAAACTCCCATTTGGCTCTTCCTCTCCCATGTAAGTTACAATTCATCCCAAATTTGACCTATGAAGTATATGGAAAATTATATTAGCCTTATAATCCATCAAAAAACATTAGGCTTCCCATATATTCTAATTTGCAAGAGAAAGATACCATTTAACATAGGAATTCTAGCTAGTGTGGGCCCCATAGTCTCCATGTGTCTTCATGCTCCATTGCCACTTCCATTTTCTATTTTATTTATTTAATAAGCTATGTTATTAAATATTTATCCCATTCTAATTTCTAAACATCATTTATTATCCTCCTTATTCCAAATATCAAAGCTTCCACCCCAACCTAGGAAACTAGTGATTTTCCACCTTGGCAATTATTTGACTTTTAGCATCCCTTTGACAACTTTCATGAATATGGAAAATGTGATTTGGCCATTGTGACCCAATGTAAAATTTGGGACATTACAAATCCTCCCTTCCCAATATTTCTTGTCCTCAATCAATTTCAAACATGGTTGTTGAAGAACCTACTTTCTGTATGATTCTTTGAAGTTGGCACTGAGCTTCCCACCTTGAGTCTTTGAGATTTCATGAAGATTTTAGAGAGTAAACACCATGCTTTCTGATACACTAATCTGATTAAAATAACCTTATTAAGTGGGGAATCCATCTCCCATACTTCTTATTTCCCAAAGAATTTGAAATCAATGGGACTGAAAACTATCCCAGGGTCCCATTGCTTGCATTGAACTCCAACAATTAAGAGTGCTCTCCAACCCAGACCATTTGGAAAGAGAATTCCTGGATCCCATTTTCTTGTATGCATTCTTCCAAAAATCATGAGTGAATAATATATATCATCAAAGTATATAACAACATAATAAGAATGTACTTCAAGGAGGTGCCTCACCAAGAAATCATGAAAGTGCTTATACCTCTCAGTGAGTAGACTACCATTTGCCAAGTACATACATGCTTCAAGTGACCAATCAAATCTGATCCAATGAAATATGTGAGTATCCCATGTCCTATAATTCTGCTCCAAAAGGAAGTGATATGCATCAAAATATTCAGCCATGTATTCTTTCATCCAAGAAGTGAATGAAGAATCTCCACTCAAATTTGAACCAAATAGTGAGCAAATAAGACATGAAGACTTCAAGTGGCTCAAAGAAGTCTCATCAATACACCCATGAATATGTATATCGTCATGAAATAATTGAGGATGTTGCTACCAATAATAATGTTCCTCAATCATATCCCTCTTCATCTAAGTGTCGAATGAAGTTCCTCCAACATCAAATGAACCAAGTGTTGAGCAAGAAAAACCATGAGTCTTCAAGTGACTCAAATGAACATCATAGGTGCACCCATGTAGATGTGTATAATCATAATGTAAACAAGGATTCTGCTGAAAATTTAAATAATATGGTTCTATAATAATTCCATCATCAAAAGGATAAATATAATTTTCATGCTCTTCATGTGGCACCATAAAAAATAAACCTTTCACCCATACTTCATTAGGATGACTGCTGCAAAATTTAGAAGTGTAGGATGTAGGAGAGAGAACCAACTTACACAAATGATCAGTAAGTGAAAAATTGTCATAATGTGAAGTATCCATAGGGGTAGGATTATTCACCTCCCTAGAAAATGCAAAATACCCCTCATGGGTTGGTTCCAAGGTGTTGGAATTATGCACTTCTTCAAAAATTGTGTTAACCATTTTCAAGAGGCAACTCAAGTTCCTCTTCCACCATTACTAGTGATTGGATCTCATCACTATACTCCTCAAGCACATCAAGAACCTGAAATTTTTCATGTTTCTCATGATCCATCATGTCATGAGAATCCTCCAAGCAATCTACCTTATGAAAATCTGAAACATCGGAGGAAAAACAAGTGTCTTGCAACTTTTGAAGAAGTTGCTCATTTTGAATTGTGAGCTTATCAATAAATTCATTATTAATCAAGTAGGATTCATGTAACCATTCAATAATCTCAATGACATTTTTTCTATAAAAAATCAAAGACATGAAATTACCTTTGATGTTGCACATTTCTCTTTGGATCTTCTCCATGTCTTCAAGGAAGGATGGCTCCTCCAAGGAAGTAGCTCTCCAACAAGAATTTGATACCAATGCTTGAGTGTCATGGAGTATGCTAAGGGCCTCTTGGATATTATTTTCATTCATATTTAATTACCCTTCAAGAAAATGAGGCTCTTTAAAATGAACCTCCTCATCTTCTTGCTTCTTGCTGGGTCCAAATTCATGAAGCTCACGTGGTGATGGGGAAGTTGATCTTGTTTCTTCTTCAACTGCTACGAGGTCTTCATTTTCATGTTTAATGGAATTTTGGCTTGCAGAAACATTTTGAAATATGATATTTATGTCACCAACATAGAGTTGTGAGCACCCATCAGTAGGTACTCCTTCATAGTTCAAGCATCCATCAGTAGATGCTCTTTGTTTCATTTCTAAGGTAGCATGTGTCTCAAAATTATCTTCAGTATTTTATATAAAAACTTCATCATACTCATGTGATGTCTCTTAATCTTTTTCAAATTCATTTGGGAGTGAATTTCTATCCTCTTCATGTACTACTTCTTCTACTCCACCTATTTCAGAACTAGGTGGTTCATGGGTCTCCTCCTTTTGCTCCTTCAAACAAGATGATGCATTTTTCTCCTTGGTTTTCTTAAATTCAATATATGTTCTCCAACTTTGGATAGTAAATAATTCGAATCCTTTCATAATATTATTGGTCATGTCTTCAAAGATAGGTTCCATGCTTTTTATTATCTCCTTACCATCATATGAGGTTCTCTTTTCATGCCTAGTCATAGTTTCCAAATAATTGTCTTCTTCTCCTACTTTTTGTTTTTTCCTCTTCAACAAAAGAAATTTTGGTTTCAATATATAATTGTGGTCCCTGAGTTCTTGTCCTCATAAATACCAGACCACATCAGGTTCCAATATCATGCTCTAATACCACTGTAATTTCCCCTTTTTGGAATTTTATTAAAATGCCCAATTTTCCAATTTTTTCACAATTTTGGCTCTTGACTAGTTTTGATGTCTAGACCTCCAAATTGACCCAAATGCTTCCAAATTTTATCTGAAGGTAAATGAATGATAATATAAATTAAATTAGGAGTCTTTACTAGCAAATTGGGGCTCTAATTCCCCCTGGGTAATTACCGGAAATGGCTTCACAAATGATCCCAAAGTCACTTGAATTTTTGAAAAGAGGATGGGTATGTGTAAGGGACCTTTTCAAAGTCTCATATGCATTATGGTTCAGTTTAGACAGGCTGTTAGGACTCTTTCCAAAACAACTCCCAAGTCACAATTTCGACCCTTGGGGAAAATGCACCAAATCTTCTCCCAATGCAATAAAAATGAGTAAAATGGATTCCAATGCTTAAGTAGTAAACATGTGAATTGAAATAAACATTAATTAGATTCCATCCATAATACATTTATCAGATATACATTCCTCCATTCGAAATAATAATCATTACCATGGCATATATCAAAATGGAGTGGAAATGGTCATTGTTTGCTCATTAAAAGTCATTTTGACATACAACTCTTGGGAATTTCAACTTGAAACTTTTTGAGAATGAAGAAAATAGAATATTTAAAGGATTACAATTATAAATTGACTATTAAAGGCTCTCCAAATTCAAAATCATCAGCATTACAATGGTTCACAACAAGATAGTGGAGAAATGACATTATTTCTTCATTGTTCAACATTTTTACATGAATTCTTTTGGGTATTTCGACTTGAGAGTATTCTAAACATGAAATACAGAGAATATACATCATCACATAATATAATTGGCATTATAATCTTCCCCAAAGATATCAATAGCTCACCCAAAGCGCAATCCCTCCATTGGCATGAATATGGTGTGAAAACTGGAAATAGTTGAGAGAGAGAGTGTTGCCATAGAAGAATCCACATGCTTTCCTATAGCTTACATATACAAATAGAATCCATTAAATATCCATGAAATACTTGAGTGTCCTTTCCAAACACCAACTAGGATGGGAATCTTTCACCCTTGAAATTGGCTTAAGCAAGAAAACTAGTCATCCACTAGCTCTCACAATTCACAAATGACAATTTCACAAATGAGAAAAAGATTCTTTTCATGGCTGATCCCTGTATTTTATAAACATTATTAGCCTTCTAAGGTTCCAAATCCATCCATAAACCAAATCCAAGTCGAATTGGTGTGGCTGCTCATGCTATGTCATGTGGCCTCTCTCTTCACCTTCCCTCTTCTCCCGAATTTGAGTAGGAGCCTCTTGGCCTTCTCCAACTCCCAAATTTGACCTATAAGATGTTATATTCAGTCCTAAAATGTCATTATGTTTTTATGTCAGCCTTCATATCTGACTTGTATCATAACTGTCATAGAATCTCCATCATTGGTGTCATAGATTTCATAAATGTAAGGGGAATCTAGCCAAGTGTCCATGAAACTCCCATTTGGCTCTTCCTCTCCCATGTAAGTTACAATTCATCCCAAATTTGAACTATGAAGTATATGGAGAATTATATTTGCCTTATAATCCATCCAAAAACATCATGCTTCCCATATATTCTAATTTGCAAGAGGAAGATACCATTTAACATAGGAATTCTAGCTAGTGTGGGCCCCATAGCCTCCATGTGTCTTCATGCTCCATTGCCACTTCCATTTTATCTTGTATTTATTTAATAATCTACATTATTAAATATTTATCCCCTTATAATGTATAAAAATCATTTATTATCTCCATTATTCCAAATCTCAAAGCTTCCACCCCCATGCTAGGAAACTAGTGATTTTCCACCTTGGCAATTATTTGACTTTTAGCATCCCTTTGACAAATTTCATGAATATGGAAAATGTGATTGGGCCATTGTGAGCCAATGTAAAATTTGGGACATTACTGCTAGCTCCCGGACTCCATGTGGAGCAGTCTACCCTAGGGCTTAGCCCTGGCACCAGCTCAAATAAAAACGTGCTCAGTATACTTCCAAACCCAAAGTTCTGCACTCTACCCATCTTGCAGTCACTAAGTTGCTATTTCATGTTGCTCAGTAGTGTAGTACTCCAATCATATACTACAGGTCACATGCACTCTACCGCATAGAACATCATTGGCTGTGAGGCCTGGTGGAGTGAATCCAACCCTACAATCCTGCCTAGTGCCAAAAGTATGGCCTTCAGCCCCAAAATTAGAATAGAGTTTGTCAAGATTTGAATCCAAACCTTTTCCGTCTCTGAAAATTAGTACAAAATGATGTAGTAATCTATGGTCATCCCTCCTCCTATCCCACAAGATCAGAGGTTCACCATCTCCGCTCGTCGGGACAAACCTGTGATGAAATATATGTCCTCAACCTCAATGCTGAGCGACATCCCATTTATCTGAAATGTTTCAGACTCTAGATCCCAATAGTCTACCAGTAGCTGGAGTGGTCTTGGTTTGGCTCTTAAGCTTCCAAGACACGAAAACATGTACGAGCCACATGCCCGTAATGCTTGTTGGGCCATGAGATCAACTTGCGCAGCTTCCTCAACATCACCATGCTCTCTTTCTCTCCACTCTAGCACCATATTGCACAAAAACCAAGTTTTTTGATCAAGATTTACCCTTTAAAACCTTGTTCGTGACCCTGTATGCGACTGTTTTCAAAACAACTACGTATGTATGTGGATTTCAGTGCATTTTCCGCGTATGGCGAGCCTTATATGTAGAAAAGGCCTGATTTTCGTGTGGGTCGAAACGCATAAGTTTGGATGGCTCAAAAAATTAAATAGACCATGAAATTTGAAAAAAATTGCATCAAAATGAAAGAGAGGAGCACGAGAATCTACCTAGATCAAGCAGGGAGGGATTCTGCGAGACGATGCTCCTGAAATTCGCTTCTGAAGTCCTGAGCTCAAATGCACTATGTTGGGTAAAAAATTCAAATGGTATGAAATTTTTTAAATTTTTCACTATTTATAGAAATGTTTTGAAATTTTTACCCACTTTCTATAGTTTTTGACCATTTCTGATCGTTTTGGACCATTTGAACTAATTTGATGTTGTAGGAATCCATTTTGAGTGCGGTTTGACTGTGGCTTTGAACCATTCGTGCCTATTGCAGGTATTATGTCTAAACTAGCATATAGGTTAGATTTCACACCCATTTGAACTTTTCATAACCTTATGACCGTTTCATCATAGCCTTAGGTATGAACCCATTCCATCTTGTCATGGAACCTTCTTGCTGCTTTTAGAAGTGACATGTTGTGAATGGTAGATCTTTACCATACATGGGTACCCTAGTTAGATCCTGTTTTTCATTTGGTTCCCATGCTGACATTTCTCCTTTAGGGTGTGGGAGTCCTTTGTATAGTGCTGCCATGACTTTGAGAAAGAGCTTCATACTCCTCTTGACCTTTATGATGGCCATTTCCCTGGGAATCCCTTGTATATGTCAAGTTGTAATTGCATTATCATGAGTTTTTCTTGCCTTATTGAGCCTTACGTTGACTTTCTTGACTTTTATTATCAGCCATATAGCCCAAGCTTGTCTCATGTCTAGCCAAGAAGAGCCTCTTTATATATCTTTTGGAGCTTGATTCCCCATTTTTTTTACTGGGAGGGGACTTTCCCCTGAGTGTCATTATCCTGCACATGTTTCCTTGCATTGAGCATAGGTATGTTCTATTGCTTGGAACTAGTTTGCTTGGTCATTGACACTCGTCTCCTCCTAGATTTGTAACTATAAAGCACTTTTATTCTTTTTCAAGATTTTCCAAATATCTGAAAAAGTCCAAAAAAATCAAAAAACCAAAAAGCCGGATAGGAAAAGATGTTATCTTTGGTAGTAGTCGAGTCATGTTGCCTTCAAGCAGAGCACTGTATATCACATCCATTGGTTGAGTTAGTAGTTTAAATTTAGGAGCTATACTCGTTTCTCTGATTTTATCTCCACCGACTAGTTAAGCTTCCAATCCCTATGGAGCCTCTGTTGATGCCTCCTGCGTCGCAGGGATGTCCCAGTTTTATATATCAAGTCTATGCTACCTACATTCAGTCACCATTTGCCTTTATGCTCTTGTTCGAAGGAAGTTGAAAACTGAGTCGGCCATTCCTCAATTTTCTTGACTTTGCATGTCGGCCATTCCCAGTACTATTATTGGTTCATGCACATCTTGTTCGAGTCCTTACACATTATATAGCGTTGCTGAGTACCTCGTGTTGATTGATGGGGGATGCCTTAATGCCCTCCTTCCAGATGATTCCATCCCATCGACTTCAAATCATTTATTCTAGGATAGGAGTCTAGAGTCATTTGAGTGCCTTGAGACTTACAGTCATCAGTGGTAGGTTCTCTCACTATCGACATTTTTGGGAATACATCAATGTCCCCTGATTGATGGATTCTTTCAAGTGTTCAACCTCAACACATCTATTCACACTTGGTATGCATCGAAACATTATGTACCAGAGTGACAAGTAGCTTCCTATGCTACTAATATTCTATGTATCCATCTAGTGTATAGACTTTCATCTTCAACCTTGTAGCAAAGGTTAAGATCTTCATCAAGCTCATCATGAATGTGTTTCAACTCCCACTGGCTGCAAATGTCTCTTTGTAGTCTATGCCTTCTTTTCATGAGAAGCCTCGTGCTACAAATCTTGCCTTGTATCCCATGATGTTTCCATCTACTGCATGATGGAACTATGAAATTCCCTTCACATATCGATACTGCATCCTAGACATCATTCTTCTTGAACTGGTCTTCCCTTTCTTCTTGGTTACTTCTTCATGGCTGGAATGTTCTGCATCAATGATGTCGTTGCATTCATCATATTGTTCTTCTTCTTGAACTATCGTCACTTGTTCTTTGGAACAAGTCTCATCCGTCTTTGCTTGTAGGTGATTATGTATGTGATCTTTCCTACAAGACAAATGCATTTGTATGGTTAGAAACATTTCATAAGGAATGTTCATAATGGCAAATTATTATGCATAAATATATGATCATGTAACTATTTTAGCCAATACAACATTCATCCATATCTCATGGAAACTTTCTATATGCCTTCCATCTCTACTAGGACAACACTGAGATCGTGCGCTAATCCAATATGTTAACAAAGAGGTTTCATTCTAGATAAGTAGCAATGGAAAGTTGTATAGCACCAGGAGCTACTTACCCATCACATGCATGCTAGTAGTATACTGCCATTAATGCAAACATTCTATCATGAATAATACATTAAATGAATATAAACAAATGCATAACAAAAATAATATCATGAAATGTCAATTGAATACTTATATTTATTTTTTTCATGGGTAGAATCCTTCTTGAGCCTTTGGCTTAATCATCTTCTTCATTCATAATAGCATCATTTCTCATCCAAATGCTAAGGTGGATAAGAGGTTCTTCAAGAGTTGAGTTCTTCATATTCCTCATTGTTTGAGGGATATTCTTTGGAGGGTGAGAGCTTTATCTTCAGTTGCTCCCATCTTCTCTTCTCTTATTATGAGTCGAGCTTCTTCTTCTTCCTAGAGTCTGCTAAAAGTAATCACTTCCTTCTGGCACACATTCCTTGCATGAATGAATCCCATGGTCCTGGGAGGCCATTCAAGGTGGTATCATCACTTCTGCATTCTCCACTTCTTCTTCTACTGCTACAAGTTGTTCTTTGATTTGAGAGACCCTCGTAAAGTATGCCTGTATGGTCTCTACATTGTCAATCTTCACATTCTTCAACTGTTTTCTCAAAGTCATGTTCCGATTTATGTTCTTCCCTTAAAATAGCTTGGTCAAGGAATCAAACATTTCTTTCGTTGTCTTTAGGGAAGACAATTGTGGTATAAGGTGATCCATGATTGAATCAACAATGATCTTCTTGGCCTTGACCTAGTTCTTCTTGAGTAAGGCTTTTAGCCTCGTCTCCCTCTGGAACTGGAACTTCTCTACTTACGTAGGTATCCAATTCATTTTCTTCAGAGAGATCATATACTTCCATGCTAGGAAGTTGTCAACTTCACCAAGCTTATCATCAATCTGATGTGATAGATCACTTTGAAATGAGAAACTCAAATGAAAATAGCAAAAGATTAGATCTTACTGATTTGAGGTGTCCATCCTAGTTTTGAAGCTGGTTGATCTAGGGTTTCTCATAGAAACCCTAATTTTCAAAACTTGGAATCTTTTAGATCTAATTGGATAGAAGATAGATCTCTTCAAGGTGAGTGTTATAGCTGATTTTACCACACCTGGTGAATCACACTTGTATGGCCTTCCCCTGTCCCTCTGCAGACTCTTTGGATCCCATGGACCTTTTTTATACCTTTGATGTTTCCAAGATCATCCCTAAAAACATGCTTAAATTTCTATACATGACTTTTAAACCCTTTCTCGTGTATATACGCAGGTTTGACCCCTAAAACTGTGTACATCGGGATGTGTGCAAAAGGCCAAATTCTTTTGGAGTTTTCCTTGATATGGATCTGACTCACTTGTCTCCTGGCCTTCCATATGCCTTGAGATCACTCAGATTCGACCCTTCATTGCCCCATTGAAGAGCTATATAAGGAACCCTTTGGATACATTGAAGAACATGTGAGAATTGAGAGCAAAGAAACTATAGCCCATTGTTGCCAGAACTTATGCTTAAGTCTGCATCCCTTTGTCCCTTGGAGCACTTTGGTGTTCTTCCCAAGCTTTCCTTTTGCTTGTGAGCTTGCTATCGAGAGATGGAGGATTGAGGTGGTGGAAGCCCAAGTGGAGGATTCAGTTTCTCTGATTCGTAGACGTGCTGACAGAGGTTCTATTCATTGTAATCTTTGATTTTATATTAATAGAAATATATTTTCCTGTCCAATAATGTATGTTTGAATGAAGATTTTATCCATGGATGATTTCAAATTCTTATACGTTGTTGATTATATATGATAGAGTAGATTTAAAACCAATATATATAGCATGCTTGTCTTGTTTACTGATTGTTGAGGAAGTAATTCATCAATTCAAGCCGGAGTTGGAAAGCTCAATGGGGATCTACTTCAACTGTCCAAAATAAGGTACGAGTTTTGATCCTTTAGTGTTAGATATTTGATTTCTCTTGCATATTGGAAAGGATTGATTTATAGAGTCAAGCTATCTGTTGTGGTACCCCAAGCCATAGGAATTTCTCTCTGTAATAGAATTGGAGACTCCACTGGGGAGTTCCTAGTAGTTGTCCTTTGGGGGTTTTTATCGGCATTCAATGACTTCGAATTGCTCTTATTTCTCTGTTTCTATGTCAGGTCTGGGGGCATGTATGCCTAGTAATGTCTAATTGGTGTGAAGTTTGTGTCATCTTGTCTGTTTTCCTTTGTTTTTATGCACTTTTCTTCATGTACGCAAGTTTTTAACTCACAGTTGCGTATATACACGGTTTTCACTGATATATCCGCGTACATACACGAGTTTACTACGAACAGTCACGTATGCCCTTAGTTTTTCCTTATAGAGGAAGATTGATTGTTGTTGGGTGAATTTTGATAATTGCAAGTCTCCTTTGACACTGCTAGAGTCTATATACACCTCTGTTTCTGACCAGAGACATTTTTTTAGGGTAAATTTATTTTTTAAGAATGTTCTTGTGATTGCATTTTCGATTTTTTGTTTTGGGATTAGTGCATTAGATTTATTTTACGTTAGTACTTTGTGTGAGTGCTGTTTGAGTGTGCTTGCCGAGTCTGGGGGTAGTAGAATCATTCTTTTGCTTTAGTATCTCATTTTTGTTTCAAAAAATCCAAAAATATTTGCTTATTTGCATCATTATGCATTGCATTTTTGCATTTTGCATGGTACTTGAACTAGGTTTTTCTTTGAAGTATTAGTCAAGACTTCATATAGGAACGATTGCACTTATTATTTGAAGAAAAGTTTTACATTTCATGTAGTAGCATACCCTGTTTTCATTGGACACAATGCATTTGCATTGATTGTTAGGTGTGCATTTTGCTTCATGTTGTGTCGTAACACCATTAGTTGCACGACCATCTACCTCTTTTGAGTAATAAAGCCAAATAAAATCAACACTTAATTAAAATGGATTACACCTTTTTCTTTTATAGGGTTCACCAACAAGATTAGGTTTTAGGGTCTTGGAATAGTTCATTGTCAGTAAATTCTCCAAGACCACTAAACAACAACATGTATGTATCTGTCCAGGTGAGAGTGTGAAATTCCTTGGTATAATTGGTGTTTCTCAGGATCCTCCTCTCAAAGGGGAGTTAAGCACAAGGCAGTGTGAGTGGTTATTTATTGGGATGACCCCTAGTCATAATTGAGTAGCACCAGAGATATTTCCAGGATTGTATTTGTATCTGGGGGCTCTTTCAAGAGTTTCGGGCTTTGCTACCCTGCCCATACGGTCAATCCCGCCTACGAATTTCTGCCTGAGCATTGATTATATTGAGGTGAGCTTAGTTTCCTTACCTAGGATATCAAGTGGGTACTTTGTAGGGGTTATTCTGTAGGTGTCTCGGCCAGTTTGGGGTCAGACAGCACAGTCACTTTACGCGTTGAAGCTGAGGGCCACAATAATTGGTTACATACCTCCACTTGCTGTGTATGGGAATCTCAAGCCTCTCCTAGGTGAGACATACCTGCTTCATTTAGGAGCTCACTTATTCTACCCTTGATTGCTTTTGTTTGGCTTTAGATTTTATTGGTGTATGCTTTGTTCATGTTAGCTTGCTTAGGGTTTGCGTAATTAGAGAGTCTTTTATATTTTTGAGTCATTGAGGATTCGGGTGCGACTCCTCGCCGTTCTTGTTGTTTAGCAAGACTTCCGCCTTCTACCTCTCCTCCTTCTTTGGGAGAGAGAAATAGACGGTCCAGGCGGACTACTTCACACATTGATTCACACACGATGGGAGATCATGAAGATGGTATTCCTGAGCTTTCTTCTCCACTTCGAGTGGATGATGAGGAGTTTACTCCTACCTATGATCCTTCACCTGATATGCCTGTAATTTTTGAGTTAGGTCCTGTAATGTTTGAGTTAGGTCCTATAATTTCTAAGATAGGTACTTTTCATGATAGACCTACTTACTCTAGCTATGATCCCCCATTCACGCATCGCTAGTATGGAATGCCGGACGACGAGACTCATTATGAACCCGCGAGCACAAGTTATGGTATGTGTGGTATTCCCACACATGATTTGGCATTTCATGTCGAATCAGAGTTTTAACCTAACACTACGCCTGGGGCACTCCCATTCCTTACCATGCGGAGAGGTTTGGGACCACGAGTCATATTGCACCTTCCATCCCGGCGGTGGAAGCTACATCACATATTCCTCCTAGAACTAGGGTTAGTTATCCTATTAGGATACCAGATCCAAGATGAGTGACTATAGGGAACACCACATACATAATTTCACAGGTCCCTTCGTCCTCGGTTCCTTGTTCTGCGAATGTCATTCCTCCACCTCATTCACGTGATCCTTCGGGCTGTAATGTTGCTACGAGTCATGTCTGTACTACTGCTACTCGCACAGTTGTGTTTCAAGTTCAAGTACCTCATTTTGTTTCGGGGGGTCATATCCCTATTTCTGGAGGTCATGTCGTTACTTCCAGAGCCTACATTCCTACTTATGGAGTGTCTCATGGGACATCTCATGGGATGTCTTATGGACCTTATTATGGGACGCAGTATGTACACGGTTATTCACCTTATGGGTACGGGTATCAACAACCTACTTACTCTCATAATTATGGATTTGTAGCCCCACATAGTCAAGGTACACCGCATTATGGTGCTTCCATGCCACCCTACATGGGTTAAATGGGAGGAGGGCACTATGGCAAAGGCCATGGTGGTTACGGTAATCAGACCTATGTGAACCAAAACTATTAGGGAGCGATGCATCGAACTGCTCATCCTAGGATCCCTTTTCTCGCAACGCTAAATCTTCCTAACTTTTTGAGACTGATGAACGATCCTGTATCTCATGACTCGGCTTGGATGGCTGTCCCTAATAAGCTTCCCTCAGACATACCTAAGTTCGAGGGAAAACCAGGAGAGGATCCAAGTGAACATGTTACTACATTTCACCTATGATGCTCTTCCAATTCCTTACACGAAGATTCAATCTGTTTAAGGCTGTTTCAACGCACCCTTATAGGGCCTACCGCGAAATGGTATATAGAGTTACCTAGGGGGGCATTCGCTTTGTTTGATGACCTAGCGATGACTTTTCTCAACCACTTACAGCTACCAGTGTGTTACGACGTTGGTATGAAACTCTTGTCAACATTTCAATAGGATAAAGCCATGCATATCTCAGACCATATCCAAGAGTGGTGTAGATGGAAGAGGTTGATTAAAGATTTCATACCGCCGGAGTTTCTCCTCAAGTGGTTCCTTAAGTAGTTATTGCCTTATATAGTGAAGGATGTTTCTACATGTGGAGTTCAAAATGAGGAACAAGCCATTTTTAGGGCACAGGAATTGGAATTGATTTATGCTCAATCCAGTTTGTTATATGAGATCATTCCCAATGCTCTGCGTTCTAGTTTCGACCCCAAAGTTAAACTTGGAACATTTGCCAATGGAATTGTTGGTTGTGCAAGTGCTAAGCCTATGGATTCGGTTGTGCAACAGGTTAGTCAATTGTCGATCAACCAATTTGCTTCGGGACAAGCCACGGCTTCATCTCAACCCACACAAACGACAAGTGTGATTTCGGTACAATCATCGGACCAGAAGGAATAGAAAGAAGGGTAAGAACAATCGTAAGGGTGGGAATAGGAATGAAATTGCTAATACTAATGACAAGAACACCCGAAATGTTGGGGGGGACAAGCAATCTAAACATAAGTTTAAATTTCCTTGCAAGTTATGTAAGGATGATCACCTCACTAACTTGTGCCCTCGTCTCGATGAAGCCTTCAGATTCTTAGTGCAGGACCTAGCTGTGCTGACCAACCCTTTACCTCACAATCAAAACATGAACTCGAGGACCCATGATCAGTTTGGTGGTGATCAAGATTCGTCGGAGGCTAGTGGTCATGGTTGCATCAACATGGTGCGTGCTACGAAGGTTGTGACCCGTGCGAAGGACTATGGTTCGTCACAACCCAAACCAGGAAAGGAACCTGATCCACGAGGGAATTCTTTGTGTATTGAAAAACCTATGGATAAACCTGAAGCTGCACCTCACATTCCTAAGGGAGTCCTTAAGCATTCGGGGCACAATCCTAATGCTCGAACCACCTAGAACTATTCTGTTGCCGAGGATTTGGGCCACACTCCTTGTGCGATGTCTGCACTTGAAGTAATTCAGAGTTGTCCTTCACAAAGGTAGGCTTTGCTTTCTGCCCTTGGTGTGAATGATGATAATTCTTCCTCTGTGATTAAATTTGAAACCGTGGGACTATAGCCTCGCTTTCCTTATTATGTGTCTCTTTTGATTCATGTATAATGTCTTAACATGACCGTTAAGTGCACTGTGATTGACGAAGGCGTTGCTGCTTCTGTGATGTCTTTGTCGTGTTGGAAGGGTTTAGGTTCCCCTGAGTTGTCTAAATCCGGTACCATGTTGACTTCTTTTGATGGGAGATCATTTAGGCCACACGGGATCCTTCCTTCCCTTAAGGTCCATTTGGGCGGGAAGACCGTTGCGATAGAGGTCGAGGTGGTTGATGCCCCCTTGACTATAATCTCTTGCTGGGTAGGAATTGGATGTACAGTATGCAAGCCATAGCTTCTTCTCTATTTCGCATTGTATGCTTTCCATTTAATGGGAAGATAGTTACAATTAATCAAATGTAATTCATGAATATGTTGATTACCACATCTTTGGGAGCTTCGATCCCGATTGTAGAGAACTCTCAGCCAACAACTGGGAGTGTGGGTGTGGGCATGTATCCATCCCTTATGGGAAGCTTTAGTTGTCCTACACTTGTCCTTATGATAGGGTCTAGTTCCGGTGAGGCTTCAAAATTTGTGAGATCGGTGTCTTTTCATATGAACCATATGGAAGATCCTTGGATTCTTCCTACACCGAATTCTTCAAGTGAGCCCATCATGACAGACGTGTCATTACCTGCAACTATGGCAGCTTATCAAGCTAATCTTGGGAGTGTTGCAGAGCCTAGTCCTTCCTCTTCACGGACGGAGAGGAGGACCTGTATGTGCTTCTTGCATGGGAAGTTCAATCTTCTCACATGCATGATTTTGCTTGATAGTTTTTTTCCTTTAGATGAAGCGATTATTAAGGCCATGTCAGGGGTTGAGCCACCTTGGGAAGAATTGCATCATAGATCTTATTTTCTTCCCGATCTTGACCGCTTGGAGCATGAGGACTTTAGGGAGGTTCTTAGTGAGAGAATTAGTAGTCCCATGGTTCCATTAAGCTCTCCTAGTTCGATGGCTGATAGGAACATGGAAAATATATCTCCTACCATTCCTATCAATATCTCTCATGATCCTGGCAAGATTGAGAATGTCTATATTGGGGCAGAATGTTCCCATGCTGAGATTCAAGAGTACACCGAGCTGTTTAAAGAATTTCATGATATCTTTGTAGTCTTATGATGAAATGTTAGGTATCGACCCTCGCATTGTTGAACATGAAATTAAAACTTATCCCAATGCTAAGCTTGTTTGACAATCTTATGTGCAGTGAATCCTAGGAAAGCACCCATGATTAAGGCAGAGATAGAAAAGCTGTTGAAAGCCGGTTTTATCTATCTCGTTCCCTTGATGGAGTGGGTTTCAAATCCTGTTTCGATGGATAAGAAATAGGGAGCGATACATATATGCATTGATTTCCGTGACTTGAATCGTGCCTGTCCTAAAGAAAATTTCCCCACACCATTTATCGATCAAATTTTGGATGAGTGTGTAGGTAGCGAGGTTTTTTCCTTTATGGATGGATTTTCCAGATACAAATTAAACTTGAGGACCAACATAAGACTGCCTTTATTTGTCCTTGGGGAACCTTTGCATATCGGAAGATGCCTTTTGGCCTTAAGAACGCTGGAGCCACTTTTTAACGGGCTATGACGTTGATCTTCCATGATCTCAAATCAATTATTGAGGTATTTTAGGATGACCTTACTGCTCATTCTCGTATGAGAATGCATCATTCCTATCATTTGAGATTAGTGTTCGAAAGGTTCCACCATTATTTAGTCAGGTTGAATCCTCACAAGTGCATCTTTTGCATGAATTCTGGTCACTTATTAGGGTTCATTGTCTCCAAGGAGGGTATAAGAGTCGACCCTTTGAAGGTAGAGGCAATACTTAAGTTGTCTCCCCTGAAAAACATTAGACAACTTCAATGTTTGCAAGGCATGGCAAACTTCTTACGGAGATTCGTTGTCAATTTTTCCAATTTGACTAGAGGCTTTATGCGTATTTTGAAAAAGGACACCACCTTTTGTTGGGATGAGCGAGCGCAGGAGTCCTTTGATGCACTTAAACGGGCCTTAGCATCGGCCCCGATGATTAGTCCACTCTACTATAGCCATGAATTTCTACTTTATGTGGCCGCGTCCATGGAGACGATTGGTATGGTTTTGGTTCAAGAGGATGAGGATCTCCAAGAGCATGTCATATATTACTTGAGTCGGAACCTTATTAATGTAGAGGTTCATTATTCCCATGTTGAGAAGCTTGCCTTAGCTACCGTACATGCAGTTCAATGGTTGAGACATTATATTCTCCTTCGCCAAACCTTGGTTGTAGCCCATGTCAATCCATTTCAATTCATCCTCACTCGAAGGATGATTGGGGGAAAGTATAGTAAATGGATTGTCATCTTGCAAGAATTCGATCTCGAGTTTTTTTTGGCAAAATTGAAGAAATCGTTAATTTTTGCGAAGCTTATATCGGATTTCCTAAGCAAGGAGGAGGATATGGTTTGTGAAGATACATTTTTCGATGCGCACGTCTTCTTAATCTCAACTTTGGATCCATGGTATGGAGACATTATCATATATTTACAAACATTGAAGGTCCCTACTCACCTCTCACGGGATGAACGATGACTATTACGTCACGTATCCAAGAATTACCTCATAGTGGATAACACCTTGTACCGCCATGGGGTAGATTCCATTTTATGTCGTTGTTTAACTCATGAGGAGGATGAGCTTGTGCTGAATGATTGCCATGGAGGGGCGTGTGGTGGTCATTTATCTGGGCTTTCTACAACCCAAAAAATATTAAGAGTGGGTTATTTTTGGTCATCGATCTTTAAAGATTGTGTAGATGTGGTCAATAAGTGCCACCCTTGTCAGGTGTTTGAATGGAATATGCGCTCGCAATCTACCCCATTACATCCCATCATCATCGCCGATCCCTTCACTAAGTGGGGGCTTGATTTCATGGATTGCAACCTAGCTTCAGCTAGGGGACATCATCATATCATAGTGGCTATTGACTACTTCACGAAATGGGCTGAGGCTATGCCTATAGTTAAATTCGATGGTGAGACAGCCGCACACTTGATATTCAACCAGATTATTACTCGGTTTGGTATTCCGAAGGAGCTTGTCACTGACCATCGCACTCACTTTCAGAATTGTATGATGGAAGAATTGGCCTCAAAGTTAGGGTACAAGAAAGATCATTCCTCCTCTTACTACCCTCAAGTGAATGGACAGGTTGAAGCAGTGAACAAATCACTCAAATCCATACTCCTATGAACCATCACACAAAGCAAGATGAATTGGCACATTATGATATATCCTACTTTATGGGCTTATAGAACCGCTGTTAAGACTGACAGGTTTTTTTCTTCATGTCAGCTTGTACATGGAGTGGAGTCAGTATTGCCGGTTGAGTGCGAGATTCCTTCTTTGAAGCTAGCTATAGAGCTCTTACCAGACATATTCCCATTGGAGGAGCATTTGGTCCACTTAAAGCAACTTGATGAGCAGTGCCGAGATGCCTTGGTGGATCTAGAAGTGAATAAGCGTCGCGTTAAGGTCTAGTATGATAAGTCTATTTGTCCAAGGAGGTTTAGTGAGGGAGATTTGGTCCTTTTGTGGGATCAGTTGAAAGAACCCTTGGGGGAAGGAAAGTTTAACCCCATGTGGCATGGTCCTTACGTCATTAAACGTTTGCTAGAGAAGGGTGCTTATGAGTTAGTGGATTATGAGGGAACAACCTTGGCGGAGCCTAGAAATTGGTTCTATATTAAAAAGTACTATGCATGATTTTCATCCAAGGCTGACTATTGTATATTATTGTATAGTTTTGCATAGGTAGGTATTTTCTTATGGTGATTGGGTTTGTGATTAGTTTCTGTTTCTTTTGGCAGATGTCAATGGAATCTTCCACCTTCATAGGATTCGTGGATGATGTGAGCCATCACACTCAACACTCAGCTTCTGCTGCTTAGGTGATCTATACTCCTATGGTTCAGGTATTTTCTTTAGGAGGTGTATGTTTACGACCCTCTTCGAACAATGTTGATGAGTATAGTGCCGTTATTGAGCTTCTACGGGATGCCATTTCACATGGTGTTCTCTCTCTTGAGGTACGTCTTGATTTGGAGTTATTAGTGTCACAGATTAATGGTTTATACCATGTTAGGGATCCGACATTATTAAGAATATTCTTACGTGTGAGATTGTTAGAACGAAATTTGACAATATAACATACATACATGTTCCAAGAATTAATAATCAAGTTGCTGACTCATATGCTAACTATGTGTTAGATTGGCATTTGTTTCATAGACAATAAGCTCATCACAAACATAAATTTTTACGCATGTAAATAAATAAATCGATCATCATAATTTTTTTTTATAAACATCCAAAATGTGGTAATACATAGTGTCAGAATACAAAAACAGGGCTCTCAAGCCACCAAAATATAAATACATGGTAGTACAAAATGTATCACTCCCAGGTTTCTAAGCCTGTGGAGGAGGAGGGGGATTGTGATCTTGGAATGTCACCACGGATCTAGCTAGCCCTCAAAATAGCCGCACCCATGCTCATGGTACACCCACCACCTGGTGCTGCATGGCCTGAGGCAAGTCCTCGACTTGCGCCATGGGTACTCTGTGTGTCAGCCTCACAAAGTTGGTATGAATGCTTTGGAGCGTTCGCTCCACATCCACACCCGTAATGTCATCCCCTCTTCCCCTCCATCTATGACGAGGGAATCCTTCAGGCCATCGTGGACCTACATTTGCATGCATATGATAGGATGTCACTATGTATTGTCACCCAAAAACTTGTCTTTTGATTCCACATAATCAGAAAATACAAAAAAATTAAACAAATAAAAAATTTTAAAAGAGGGTTGAGGTTCGTTACCAATGTCACCGTATGCCTATCTTGGTGGTAGTGGCATGTCGGGGTCTCCCTGAAAATCTATCCTCGCATAGGGGTAATAATCGATGGAAACTATCTGTCGTCGTCACCATGGAAAGAAATCAGCTAGATAGGGGTTGGAAACCCTACCTCCACCTAGTTTGTGCATAGCATCTGCCCAATGCCGTTGGGCCGGATCTCATACCCCGTGTAGAGGAAAGTCAACTCTAGGGCTCAATCCTGGAACACGCTCAAAGAAGAACGTGCTCAGTATGCTGCTAAAACTGAAGTTTTGCACCCTACCCATCTTGTAGTCGCTGAGCTGTTGTTTCATGTTGCTCAACAATGTTGTACTCTAGTCATAAACTGTGGGCCTCATGCACTCCATGGTATAGAACATCAATGGCTGCGAGGCCTGGTGGAGTGAGGCTAGCCCTGCTATCCTACCCAGTGTCAGTAGAATGGCCTTTATGCCTAGCACCTATATGGAGTTAGTTGGGATCTAACTCCCCACCTTGTCTGTGTCTAGATAATAGTACACTGCTATGTACTCATCTATAGTCAGGTCACCTCCAGGCCCGTGAGAGCATAGGTTCACCACTTCCCGCCATTGGGAAAGTCCAGTAATAAAGTATATGTCCTCCAATTCTATGGTGAGGGACATCTCATCTATCTGGAATGACTCTAATTTTGGATCCCAGTAGTCTACTAGCATCTATAGCATTCTTGGTTTGGCCCGTATGCCACCAAGACACCAAAACTTGTAGAGCCCGCATGACCGCAAAGCTTGTTGAGCCATTAGATCTTCCCTTACTTCCCTTCTACATCACTGTGCTCACGTTCTCTCCATTCTAGGACCATCCTGCACTTAAAATTTAAGTTTGATCCATTAGAACACTTAAAAAACATTGAACGTGGCCACATATGTGACTGTTTGCTAAATCGCCACATATGTACACAACTTTGAGGTCTTTTTCCGCGTATATCCAACCCTATACGCGGAAAAATCCTCAATTTCCATGTGGTCCAAGGAGCGCATCTTAGATTGGCATAGAATCCCAAATGAACCATGGAAAAAGATAAAATTTGCATGAAAATGAAAGAGCAGGGCATGGGTAAATACCTGGAAAAAACGGGAGTGGATTCCACCGGCTAGATCTCCTAGAATTTGCTGTTGAAGTTCTGAGCTCAATTGGGTAAAAATTTCAAATGTTATATAATGTTTTGAATTTTTTACTATTTATAGAAATTTTTCAAATTTTTACCCCCTTTTCTATAGTTTGGACTGTTTCTAATCCTTTTGGACCATTTTTGGACTAATTTATGATGTAGGAGACCATTTTGAGCACCGTTTCGATCATTACTTTGACTTGTTTGTTCCTGTTACAGGTATGATGTTTAAACTGGCATATAGGTTAGGTTCACCCCCGTTTGCATTTTGCATGACCTTATAACCATTTCATTATAGCCTTAGGTACGAACCCATTCTATTATGTCACGGAACCTTCTTGTTGTTTTAGAAGTGGCATGATGTGAACGGTAGAGCTTGACCTTACATGGGTACCCTAGTTAGCACCTTATTTTGCATTTGGTGCCCATGCTGACATTTTGTACCTTAGGGTGTGGGAGTCCGTTGTATAGTATTGCCATCACATTTTGCAAGAGCCTCATACTCCTTTTGATCTTTTGCTAGCCTATTTCCCTCAGGACTCCCTTATGTCAAGTTGTAATTGCATTATCATGAGATTTTCCTGCCTTGTTGAGCCTTACATCGGCTTCCCTGACCTTGAGTTTCAGCCATATAGCCCGAGCTTGTCTCATGTCTAGCCATGCAGAGCCATCTTTTATATCCTTTGCAGCATGATTCCCTATTTTACCGGGAGGGGACTTTCCCCCGAGTGTCGCTATCCTACACATATATCCTTGCATTGAGCATAGGTATGTTCCACTGCTTGGAACTAGTTTGTTTTCCCATATGACACTCGTCTCCTCCTAGTCTGTAACTATAAAGCAGTTTTATTATTTTTCAAGATTTTTAAATATTTGAAAAATTCCAAAAAAATTTAAAAAACCAAAAAGTCGAACAAGGAAAGATGTTATCTTTGGCAGCTGTCGAGTCATGTCACCTTTGAACAGAGCAATGTATATCACATCCATTGGTTGGGTTTATAGTTTGACTTTAGGAGCTGTACTCGTGTATCTGAGTTTATCTCCACTGACTAGTTAAGCTTCCAATCCCTATGGAGCCTTTGTCGATTCCTCTTGTGTCGCAGAGATGTCCCAGTTTTGTATATCGAGTCTATGCTGCCTACATTCAGTCACCATTCACCGTTATGCTCTTGTTCAAAGGAAGTTGAAACCTGAGTCGGCCATTCCTCAGTTATCTTGACTTTTCATGTCGGCCATTCCCGGTATAGTTACTGGTTTGTGCACCTTATGATTGAGTCCTTCCACATTATACAGCTTTGCTGAGTACCTCGTGTTGGATGATGGGGGATGCATTAATTCCCTCCTTCCAGCGGATTTCATCCCATCGAATTCAGATCATTTATTCTGGGATTGGAATCTAGAGTCATTTTTTAGTGCCTTGAGACTTGTAGTCATCAGTGGCAGGTTCTCTCGCCATCGATAGTTCTTTGGTAATACATCAATGTCCCCTGATCGATGGATTCTCTCAAGTGTTCGACCTCAACACATTTATTCACACTTGTTAGTTTGCACTCTAGTACCTTGATTCCCATTATCATTATCGGTGGGTGATCTTGCGTCTGTTAACAGTATACATCAATGAACGGTAATTAGATGATGGACTACTATGTTCGACCTCGACACGTCTACTCACATAGTAGGACTTGTACTCATAGCAGTTTGTGTAGAAGACCTTCCAGATTGGCGGCATCTCATATATTCTACCTCCTTGAACATGCCAGTGTCCATGAGATTTAAGCTCTCGTGATTTGATTCCAGTATATGTCAGACATTTCCAAGCATTATGGAGATCTTGATCTGTTATATATATTCATCTTTCATGGAGATCATGATCCTTTGTATATCTTCATCATGGAGATTCTGATCTATGTATATTGTACGTGGCGATGACCACACATGTCATATTTTGTATCATACCTATTCATGGCCATTGTACTCTTATGTATCCGGGACTGCTATATGTATTTGCAGTTATATGCAGAGTTGTATCATTGTACTATGCTAATTGGGTGGCTAGTATTCCACTGGGTTCTTCATCACTCCACTTCTGGGATGAAATTATAATGTATTTCGGCCACCGTATGACCCCTCTGACCTCACACATTAGGGGGCATCTGTTATAGCTGATTTTACCACACCTGGTGAATCACACTTGTATGGCCTTCCCCTATCCCTCTGCAGACTCTTTGGACCCTTGTACCTTTTTTATACCTTTGATGTTTCCAATATCATCCCTAAAAACATGATTAAATTTCTATATGTGACTTTTAAACCCTTTCTCGCGTATATATGCGGGTTTGACCCCTAAAACCGCATACATCGGGATGTGTGCAAAAGGCCAAATTCTTTTGGAGTTTTCCTTGAAATGGATTTGACTCACTTGTCTCTTGGCCTTCCATATGCCTTGAGATCGCTTGGATTTGACCCTTCATTGCCCCATTGAAGAGCTATATAAGGAACCCTTTGGATACATTGAAGAACATGTGAGAATTGAGAGCAAAGAAACTATAGTCCATTGTTTCCAGAACTTATGCTTCAGTCTGCATCCCTTTGTCCCTTGGAGCACGTTGGTGTTCTTCCCAAGATTTCCTTTTACTTGTGAGCTTGCTATCAAGAGATGGAGGATTGAGGCGGTGGAGGCCCAAGTGGGGGATTCAGTTTCTCCGATTCGCAGATGTATCGATAGAGGTTGTATTCATTGTAATCTATGATTTTATATTAATAGAAATATCTTTTCCTATCCAATAATGTATGTTTGAATGAATATTTTATCCATGGATGATTTCAAATGCTTATACGTTGTTGATTATATATGCTAGAGTAGATTTAACACCAATATATATAGCATGCTTGTCTTGTTTACTGATTGTTGAGGAAGTAATTTATCAATTCAAGTTGGAGTTGGAAAGCTCAACGAGGATCTACTTCAACCGTCCGGAATAAGGTACGAGTTTTGATCCTTTAGTGTTAGATATTTGATTTCTCTTGCATATTGGAGAGGATTGATTTCTGAAGTCAAGCTGTCGATTGTGGTACCCCAAGCCATATGAATTTCTCTCCATAACAGTGAGCTGTCCAATGTACTCCTTTTCTGAAAATAGTGGAGGGAAGCTCCCGGAACAGGAAGCCCTAGTTTACCAATTTCTTTTGTAGAAATGCCTGCTACTATTTCTATGGTATCTCTGAAATTACTGCTCCTCTGTGTCTGAAACTTTGCGCTGAGGTCTCCTTGCCTATCTCTGTTCCAACACCATAGGTTTCATCAGAATTGGTTTCCCCAATTGAGACTTATGATCATTTTCCCAAGGTGACCGGTTTCAGGACTGTTCAACATAGAGAAGTTGTATAGACTGCCACGTGTCATTGTTTTCTCTCTTGAGTCTGAAACTTGAAACAAAGAAAGTAAAGTCTATTCCCTTTCTGGAACATATTTAGAATTTTCATTTGGACCTTTGTAGCCTGAGATGTAGCAATTCTCCCCAAGTGTTCTGTTTAGGGGTGAATCCTGCAAGAGGATGGAAATCTAACTTGGAGGGATCATATCTCCTAGAATATAGTGAATCAGAGGCAGAATTTTGGATACAGTGTAAATCTGGATTTTATATTCGGCTTATGAAAGTTTCAGCTCCTGATCCTTGTCCAATCCTGAGATATAGCGAATGTACCAAAACTTATCAATTTTAGTATTTTAGGGTTTTTCCAGCCCGAGGTCAAACTAGGGTTTGACTTTCCCAGAGTTTCACCCAATAAAAAATCTTGAAGTAGGTCCCTAAACTTCAATTTTGATGAAGAGAGAAATCCTATGTCAGGCTCACTCAAAAATTCCTCTTCTGTAAGAAGCCTTAATTTCCCATACCAAAAACTGAAAATGCTTGAAATCGAATTCTGCTTCGATAGAAAGATGCACCTTTCAATGGAGAGTCAGCCTAGCATACTTTTGTTGATGTATTGTGGAGAGAGACCCAAAAAGTAAGAAGCCCTAGCTTCTGTAGTTGCACAATGTCTTCTTCTCAGGTTAGCTCTGATACCATGTTATATTTTTATCATTCAAGCTAGCATTATGATATTAGGATCTTTAACTGAGAGAATAACATGCATAGAAATAAACACAAGAGACAAGAGACACAAATAATTTTCCTTGGGGAAACCATAAAGGAGAAAACCTCGCAACATCCTTAGAGATAGAATCAACACCAAAAGTAAAACCTGAAAACATAAAGATGATCTCCCAACAGTAGTAGTCTCTCTCTCTGATCCTAGCAACTTCTCTCTCACTCATGTGCCCCAATGAGTGAGTGTGTGTGTGATAAATAGAGAATCTCACTCTCTATTTATATTCTTTCGTTCACTTAATGTCCACTCCAACATGTCGACCTCACTTAATAATTACTTACTAAAGTCGACATCTTTGGGAGAGTCTAATAACCCTAGTGCCCCACAACTTGTGGGGACTTTTCACCTCCGACCAACAAGGAGGGTTATCCTTAACACAATGGTGGGGACTATTGCCCCGACTTACAATAACTCACCTAGGGTCGACTTATCTAGGATAGTCTAATAACCCTAGGGCCCCACAACTACAGGGCTTTAACCCTTGAACAATAGGAGGGTTACCCACAATGACTTGACATGACTTGTTTACATTATTGAATCTCCCTATAAGCACATTGAGGCATGACATGACTTTAATACATTATTGACACTTCACAGAATAAACATCGGGGTATAATACATAATATATATAGGTGAATACATTCTGAATTTACGAATACATCAACAAGAACTACTCTCAACACAACAAATGATGCATCCATGTGGACATGGAACTCCTTGTTCCAATATGGGAAATCTAGTATTGGTGCAGAAGCAATCTTGGACTTCAATGTGTCAAAGCTTCCTTGACATTCTTGACTCCATACGAAAGCAACATCTTTCTTTAATAGCTTCTCCATAGGGGCGGTAATCATAGCATAACCTCTTATGAATTTATGATAGTATCCAGTGTGCCCCAGCATTGCCCTAATCATCTTCACATTCATGGGTGGTGGTAAGCTCAAGATCAGTGCAATATTTGCAGGGTCAACCAACATTCCTTGCATGCAAATGATGTGACCCAACAACATCCCAAAAGGTGCATAAAAAATGAATTTTTTTAATTCAACGTGATTTGATGTTGTCGACATCTTTCCAACATCTGTCATAGGTTTTCCAAATGATCCCAAATCATACCATACACTGTCCAGTCATCCATATAAACTTGCAAAAAAAATTCAATAAAATATTTGAATGTAGCAACAATAATCCAACAAAATATCATAGGTTCATTATTCAACCCAAAAGGCATCACTGTGTACTAGAAGCTGCCCCATTCAGTAACAAATTTCATTTTATGTCGATATTCTTTTGTGATCCTTATCTGGTGATATCCAGAAAATCCAACTGTAAAAGAGTACATCTCCTGACCGCCTACTCCTTCTACGGATTAATTAGTAAATGGTGTTGGAAATGGACCATGCATACATGCATCATTCAATTTTCTCAAATCAGCACAGATTCGAACTTCACATGTTTTCTTGTCTTGAACCACCATAGGACTGATCCATTCTGATTCTTTGAATGACTCAATTATTCAAGCATCCAACATCCTATCAAGCTCATCTTTGACCCTCTCCTTGTATCGCAGATTTAGGCGATAAGGCCTATGCCTGACTGGTTTTACATCTTTCTTTAATGGGATCTTTATCTCCCCTAAATCCTCTAGTATCCCCCTCATTTCAGAGAACTTCATCGAAAACAGATCTTGAAAATCATGCAAGAGATCCGTGATTTTTTCCATGGTCTCTTCATCCCAGTAATCCTCGACACTTACAAATTTTAGGTTCTCCTCTATCCCAATGTTGAATTTTCTAATCTTCAGTGGTTGATTCATGGGATCGGTCAGTATATCTGGTGCTATGACATCCCTACTCCCTTCTTTTCCTAGAATATTAATGTTTCTTAGCTCATCATTGTCCTCAGGTCCTCCGGATAGGTTATAACATTCAATCATCAACTGCACGTGCTAATGGGCATGTGGATGCACTGGATATGCAACGGGGACTACCCTCAGCACTAATTCATGAATGATCTATAATGCGTTATGGACATCTGGATTGGCATCCATGAAGCTAAAGGTATGCACAAAAAAATCTATCAACTCCTCCCAAGTGATTATTTCCATGCGTAGTTCAACTGATACATACCACGATCCTGACATCTCATCCAGTGTGTGGACAAAGGAATGGACCCATTCATCCCTTGGTCATGATGCCCACAAGGTATGAAATTCAATTAGATGATCTCTAGGACTATTTTATGTGTTGTATCATCCAACATGGTATACTTTGGCATCTCCAAACTGAATTGTCATCAGTCGTAACACTGTGACCATCCACTAATTGATTTTTTATGAGTTTCCCACTAGTGTGTTGGAGTAGCTTTTAGTGCCTCCTCCAATGCTAGAAACTACTGTGACTCTGATGCCTTCTATTCAAATTCAAAAATAAACTTGGATAACTTATGTAGTCCTTCATAATGGGAAATTCAATAACCTCAGTCGTGACACGACATAACGAATTCATGATCAAACCACTCTTCCTGACCAATACTTCATGCATGCAATTCTTCCATTTCTCTAATGCATCGTTTGTATCAGAAGACACAGAGCTAGTGCTGCACAATACAAGTTCTCCATCATTAGTTGGATGGATATAATCTTCTGAAATGTTGTAAGCATGATCCCATCCCTAGACAACTTCATCTTTTATTGGCTCAATATACCTTCACTTGGATACATGGGAGAGATGACTTTGATGTCTTGATTCTCAAATGTCATTATCTGCTTTTTAAATTTGATTACTTCCATACTATCATTCACCCATCCAATCCATAGAAACGTGGTATAGGAGCCTCCACCCTCTACAACTTCAATTACATCAAAATCAGCATAGGTCTGCATACCTTCAACATCCATTACTAGGTGCAACACGCACCCGATCGGTTGTACCTTGGATTTATTAGCCAATCATAGTTGCATTGGAGACCAGCCTAATGTTGGCCTCCCCATATTATGCCATGTCTGTTTCATTAGAATATTCACATCTAAGCCTAGATCCAGAATAACTGAATCTACTTCATAGTCTCGAATTTGGGTGTTCATGTGCATTTCTCTTCCTGTCTTTTTCTTATGCAAAACTGTGGAATCCTTCCTCCCCTTAGCTGGTCGGTTCAAAACGTTCTCCATATCAACAAGAGCATTGGGATCTTTTGCAATCAACAAGAAACTCTCAAAGAAGTTCTGCAAGGTACCATGATTTCGCGATGGTCCAACCTCCAACAAAGAATCAAAAGTAGTAAGCATTTCATAAATAGGTGACTTACCAGGATTCCTTTCGATCAGATTACATGCTTCAAAGAATGTGTCCTTCTAAGCATCAATATCAAATTGTACCTTCTTCTTCCCAGCCAATCAAATTTGTGGATGACGACTATCTTCTCTAGTCATCGCATTGCTGCGAGTGGCAACAGTGACATCGACATCCTTCGTTCTGGGATCCGTTGAGATCGTTACGATTATCGGCCTCTGGTTCTGGTTCAGCAGTGGATTCATAGGTTGATTTACATTCTGAGTCACATTTTGGTTATGAATTGGAATTTGGTTATGTCCTTGAATCTGCACTTGATTCTGGTTTGGAAAATGGTTCTGCAATTGAACTCTATTTCTAGAGTTGACTTTTATTTTGTAATTGGTTCTAATTTTGTAACTAAGGAACATTTCCTTCCCACCATCTTTCGATCAACTATGGACAGCTCTCAATAGTGTTATCAATCACAGTACAATACATACACAAGCATTATAACTATGGAAAATCCCTCTGATAGTGACCCAATACACCACAATTATAACATTGGACGGTTCCACGACCTTGTCCACCTCCTCGACCTCGAAATCCTCTGTGAAATCCTCCTTGCTATTGGTACCGCAACTGATTCAGCTGCTTGTTACACCTAAATCTCATCATCAGCATGTGATGAAACCCTAGAAATAATATTTTTCCCTCAATCCCAAGTCATGAAGTAAAATCCTGGTCTAGATATCAATCCTGCATATCAAAATATAGCAATGCTCCTCCCCTTTAGTCAATGAGCGGTACCTTCTTCAGCACCGTCTATAATATATTGGAAGTAAGAGGTGGCACCACTGACACCCTCTGTACAGGGTGCAGTTCTTCCCTGTAACGCTTTATCATAGTGAGGAAGAAACGATTCCCTTAGTAAAAAGTAAAAAAGAGAGGATTCAACAAAGCTTCTCGAAGGAAGTCTTCATGGATCCCTTATCCCTACACCTGAGGACCACTTGGGCTCGAGATCCATCCTTCTAGGATCTTGCATCCACCTCACCCACCATTTCCTCAACCATCCCTATCCTCCCAAGGCCTATAAAAGCAGACTCATATCCATGGTTGAGGGAGAGAGCAAGGTTATGTCAGCGCATTGTTATTCTGGCCTAGATCATTAGGGTGAGCTTATGAAAAGAAAATTTGGAGCTATTGGGGACAAGATATTGGTTTTATGAAGGAGCTTATTGACACTAAGGCATAGGTTGTAACTTCTTCTTCTTTATCTAATGCAAAATTGATTCCTTTCCCATAAAGTATATTGTGCTAATATGATATGTTTTGTTGTTAGATTCCTTAGTCACTAGCATAGAATAGTGAAACATTTTCTGGAACTCTTTGATATTCTGTGTTGTTTTTCATGTGATCATGCAGGTATATCAATGAAGTAACTAGCATTGTAGGAGATAACCACACTTTACATCAAAGACCCTTTTATTCCATATCTCCACCCATTCTAGTGAATGTCTTCCAATTCTGTCGTGTACGATTTGTTCTAGATCTGAACCATTAAGACTAGAGGAACAACTCCTTTCTGCAGGAGGTGTATTTTTTATGTCACCAAATTTGGTGACTCCGTTGGGGAAGAGCTTCAGTTGATATGATATTCCTTAGTTTTCTCAAACACTTGTCTGAAATCCAAGCTCCAGTATTTTATTAGTTCAATCAAATCCACTAGCTGATCTAGTGATATTTTGATTTAGTATCATCAGATCTGTTAAGAGATGGGTTGTTCTTGCCTTCTATACTTTCAATTATTGTTAATTCATTATTTATATGCCATTTGCACAGAGATTAATTTTTCTTTTTACGCAATTATTTTGTTTTGGACATCTACAGGAAACCATGCATGCATAGTGGGAAATAAGTGGTGCCACCGCCTGGAATCAATGAGAAAAACATGGTTCCACCACATGTGATCAGCAATCAGGAAGTGGTGCTCTCCCAGAACCGCTCTATTAGTGACCCTCCAGAAGCGATGCTAGGTAGGCTTTTCCAGACTTGTTTTTTCAAAGTTTTTTATAAAACTTTTGTGTGATTTATTTCAATTCTGAGTATCTAGGTTTGTTTAAAATAGATCTGAGTGTTTGAATTTCAAAATTTAATATGGTAAAAGGATTATTTTGTTAAAATCAAAGAGCTAGAATAGACTCATCTTTTTATCTGCTAGTATGCTTGGTTTTAATTTTTTGAAAGGAGTGTTGTTTGAAAGCTTAGCATTAGTTTGATCTCAACCTTATTGTTCAATAAATCTAAAAAGAAAGACTTGCTTAATTGGTTTCTTGCTTTCATTTTTCATTAAATTTTGTGAAAGACTTCTTTTTGAAAAAGAATTTTTTTTGTTGAGACTTGTTCATATTTTTGTTTGAGGATGAATTATTGGACCTTTGATTAGCTTCATAAGCTTTCTAATCTCCATTTTTCTTCCCTTTCCTTTATATTATGATCTCATCAAAAGGAAAATATTGCTTGTTTTAAGTTAGATATTTCTAGTTTTAAAAGGAAAAAATGGAAAAAGTGTTAAATAGGCCTTCGAGTGTTTTTTGTCTTTCTTCTTAGAAAAATAGATCTTACACTACTTGCTTGCTTTCGGAAAATCAGTTTGAAGTTTTTGTCTTGTTTATCCTTCTCGGGAAAATATTTGTTTAGTCTAGTTCTTTGGGAAAAAAATTTGGTTTTTGAAACAAGAATTGAAAAGAAAAGTACTCTCTCCTTCCAGTAAGTAGGCATATCTTGAATGGTAAAGTGAAAGAATTTGCATTTCATATTTGCATGGCTTTACATTTTTGTCAGAAATCCATGCATTCACCTAACAGTTCAGTATAAAATTAAGGGTAGTTATAGATCTAAAATTGTATATAAATTTGAGTGATAAGTTAGTGGCGTGTTTTGATGTCGTGAAACATAGGAGCTGTCGTTATTTTCCTGCACTGCAACCTAGGATTTGTGTGGTTCTTCCACGTACCCTCGATATATCGAGCAACCTTTCACATACCCTTGAGGTATATAGAAAGGTACTTCACGTACTCGATTGTATATCGGAAGGCCCCTTGTGGACGGTTGTGCATTAGACAACACTACTACGGATTTTAGCTCCCATGTACCTTGCGTGTATCAAGAGACCTACTAGGATCCCTTGTTCAACTGAGAAGAACCCTTTGGCTGTCTTGTTTGGAGCAATACACTAAGAACAACACTTAGGGAGATTATTACACATGTACCTTGAGTATATCGCGAGTTGCACATTCTTGACAATCCTGGTGAGAGACCGACTATTTTGAGCTCATCCTATCACTTAAGTTTGATTGTGGCTTGTAGCTTGTGTAGGAGAATACCTTGTGTCATTTTTTTTTGAAACCCTAAGTTAGGTTTTTAGTGATTTTTACAATCTGGCTGAGTTTCAGTTGAGACGATCTAGAAGAAACTAGGGCTTACCACCCGAATTTCCACCTGCAATAGGGGAAGGCCCATTCAAAGCCACAGACCAAGGAGTTGCAACTGACTCCCATGTGGGAGAAAATACTGTTCTAGAAAGTGGAGATCGATTTGCTTCTTACATTACTCCCTTGGTCCAACAGTATCCTGTGGCTAACACTTCCTTTCATTCTCTAGTGGAAGGTTGGATAGATGGTGTTGATGAAGCTCAGTATGGATCTAATGCTCCTTTTTAGAGAAATTCTATGGGTCAAGCCATTTTTGAGTTTAGGGTTATTATACCCTCTTTTGAAAACCCTCCTTTGAATGAGGATGCATATAGGAGAATTCAAGCATTGCTTAATTGTGCTCATAATTTTCGAGAGAGGATGGAAAGGGTTATGGCTACCTCGATACCTCATAAAGAACCTATGTCAGCTCTTTTACCTCATCTATCAGAGCCATGGCCTTCTAATATAGTCCACTTGCTGATGATGTTCCATCTCGTGGTATGTCTCCTCGTAATCCTGTTCAAAACTCCAACCCTATAGTTTTAAATCCTAGGCTTGTTTCTAGTCTTCCCATACCCTCTATAGATAGGGGGAAACCCTCAAATCAAGTGGTGTCTATACCTTCTAACGTCAGGGGGAAACCCCTGACGCAACCTATGTTATCAGTTGGTGGAGTTTTTACCAGTACTAGGAAGACCTCTATTGTAGGGAAATCCACAACGTATGTTCCTCCTATCCACACCAATATGGAAAATCCTCCATTGAGTTCAGGTCAACTCTTAGGGGTACAACCTATAGTCAACCAGCCTTCTTGGGGTTATGGTTACCCAGCAAATCAATTACATGTATTAAACATGAATTATCAACCTACATCTATAGGAACTATGTATTCTAGAATCCCTTACACTGGAAACATGTTTACACCATGGGGGAAACTTAATTGGTCATACATTTCGGCCATGGGAGAAATACCTATTCTTATTGATCGAGGTGCTAGAGGGATTGATTATGGTGGCCCAACATTTGGAAGTCCACTAGGAGGAGGACCACCTCCTGGAGGGCTACCACTTGGAGGCCCACCACCTGGAGTCCCACCTTCAGGAGGACCACCTCCTGGGGGGCCACCACCTGGAGGCACACCACCTAGAGGCCCACCTTCCGGAGGACCACCATCCATAGGTCCACCTTCTAGGGATACACCACTTGGAGGTCCACCACCTGGAGGACCACCACCTGGAGGACCACCACCTGGAGGCCCACCTCCTGGATGACCACCCCCTTTGGGAAGCTCTTCGGGAGGATCATCTACCCATCAACCAAACCAACAACCCATATATCAGTCAGCTTATGGTCCTACTATTACACACATTCCTTATCAGTACTACCAGTACATGGAACCTAATTGACAATTACCTTTCTTGGCAACTTTGGACTTACCTAATTTTTCCAAATGGATAAATGATCCCATTTGACATGACCTTTCATGGCCCGCTATTCCGGTAAAATTGCCATCATAAATTCCCAATTTTGATTGAAATAAGGGAGATGATCCAAAAAACCATGTTATGAAATTCCATCTATCGTGTTCCTTGAACTCCTTGATGGATGATTCTGTTGTTTAAGGCTCTTCTAGCACACATTGATTGGCATAGCTATGAAGTGGTGCATTGAACTTCCACAACATTCATTTGTGGATTTTAGCTCTATGGAAATTGTTTTCCTTACACACTTTCCGCTACCCATTCATTATGAAATGAGTACGGATATTTTAACTTCACTCCGTCAGAATACCTCCACACACATATCAGATCATATCCATGAGTGGAGAAGGTGGATAAGACTTATTAAAGCTCCCATCCTGGACCAACTGCTAGTTGACCGGTTCACAAAGTCATTATTTCCTCCTATTTCCCAAGATGTGGCTATGGGAGGGTTTTTTATTGAAGAGTAGGCTATCAGTCACACTCAATATCTAGATTTGGTATATTCCCAATTTGGAATGCTGTATGAATTAATTCCTTGGGCTCCTCATCCCAGCACAGAGCCTGCTAAACCACCAACATAAACTCTTGTTGATGGGGTTGTTGGTTCAATATAGCCCTCATTGAAAACAAAAATTTCCAAGCAACCAAATGCTTATAATACTACTCCTTCATGCCTGGAGGGCTACCACTTGGAGGCCCACCACCCGGAGTCCCACCTTCAGGAGGACCACCTCCTGGGGGGCCACCACCTAGAGGCACACCACCTAGACACCCAACTTCCGGAGGATCACCATCCGTAGGTCCACCTTCTAGGGATACACCACTTGGAGGTCCACCACCTAGAGGATCACCACCTAGCGGACCACCACCAAGAGGCCCACCTCCTGGATGACCACCCCCTTCGGGAAGCTCTTCGGGAGGATCATCTTCCCATCAACCAAACCAACAACCCATATATTAGTCAGCTTATGGTCCTACTATTACACACATTCCTTATCAGTACTACCAGTACGTGGAACCTAATCGGCAATTACCTTTCTTGGCAACTTTGGACTTACCTAATTTTTCCAAATGGATAAATGATCCCATTTGACATGACCTTTCATGGCCCGCTATTCCGGTAAAATTGCCATCATAAATTCCCAATTTTGATCGAAAGAAGGGAGATGATCCAAAAAACCATGTTATGAACTTCCATCTATGGTGTTCCTTGAACTCCTTGATGGATGATTCTGTTTGTTTAAGGCTCTTCTAGCACACATTGACTGGCATAGCTATGAAGTGGTGCATTGAACTTCCACAACATTCATTTGTGGATTTTAGCTCTCTGGCAATTATTTTCCTTACACACTTTCCGCTACCCATTCATTATGAAACGAGTATGGATATTTTAACTTCACTCCGTCAGAATACCTCCACACACATATTAGATCGTATCCATGAGTGGAGAAGGTGGAGAAGACTTATTAAAGCTCCCATCTTGGACCAACTGCTAGCTGGCCGGTTCACAAAGTCATTATTGCCTCCTATTGCCCGAGATGTGGCTATGGGAGGTGTTTTTATTGAAGAGTAGGCTATCAGTCGTGCTCAGTATCTGGATTTGGTATATTCCCAATTTGGAACACTATATGAATTAATTCCTCAGGCTCCTCATCCCAGCATAGAGCCTGCTAAACCACCAGCAGGAACTCTTGTTGATGGGGTTGTTGGTTCAATAAAGCCCTCGTAAAAAAAAAAACTTTCCAAGCAACCAAATGCTTATAATACTACTCCTTCAACTCCTACGGTTTCCACCAAGGTAAATTCCATTCAAAGTACACAAACCCCAAAAATAAGAAAAAAGGAAAAGGTAAAAATAAAAAACCTGGGAACCAATAGGAGAATACAAATACTGTAGCCACAGATAACGATAATAAAGGGAAAATAAAAGCTAAGTACCCTTGCTTATTATGTGGGGGTGATCACGTCATGAAGGAGTGCCCTCATCATGAAGAGTTCTGTAAATTTTTGAAAAGTAACCCTACATCCACAGTGCTCACCGATCCTTTCCCGTCTCAACAACAATTGATAGACCACTTGTCTAATCAAGGGACCTCTGGTTCCACAGAAGAAATCAGGATTATGTCTTCAGATGCTATCAATTTAAATACTCATAGTCAGTCATATGACAAGACTGTGGAGAAGAAATATGAAAATCCTTCTCCCGATAAAGTTCCTTCTACTAGTTCCCCTCCATCTTCGTCTAATGTTCCTCTCATGATAAAAAAACCTAATCTTGATTTAATTTTACAACCACCTAAGGCTACCCTCAGGAATGTTGTTTTCAATTCCAATGCCTGAGATGCACTATTTTATAATTTTTTTGAAGATTTAGCTTAGGTAACTTGTGAGATGTCTACCCTTGAGGTACTCCAAAGTTGTCCAACATGACGTAAGAACCTATTAACGGATTTGGGGGCATTAGACGTAGATAATACCAACTTGATTCATTTTAATGTGGAGAACTATAAATCCATATTACATCACCATCTTGCATTTCAAATTTCCTCTAGAGTAGTTGGGAGAAAGGTCCATCGGACCGTTCTGGATGAGGAAGCTTCGACTTCAGTTTTGTCTATAGCCTGTTAGAGAGCCATTGGTGATCCTGAGCTTACCAAGTCTCATACAACATTAAAATATTTTGATGGACAAGGTTTCCAACCTCATGGTATGTTACTAGGTCTTTCAGTCGAGCCTGGGGGAAAAACTGTTTCCATTCAAGTGGAATTGGTTGATTCCCCATTGTATTACAACCTCCTATTAGGGAGAAATTGGTTTTATGCTATGACTGTTGTTGCATCAATAGTTTTTTGAACTCTCCAGTTTCCTCACTTGGGAAAAATTGTGACTATTGATCAACTCGAGTTTTGTTCACTAGATGTTACCACTCCCACCATGAATAATATCCCTATGTTAGGTCAGTTCCCTCCTCCTTCTCAGTCAATTGGGGTAGGTATGTTGAAATATTCAACTCTTATGGGAGTATTTCCTTCATTCCCTCCTAGTACGGAAGTGGCAATAGTGAACATGATTTCCACAACTGGTTATAGTGCCAAAGGAAAAGAAATTGTTGAGTCATCCTCTCTTGGCCCCTATGAAGCAATATATGATGTTGTCCAATTTTCCTTTGATGTCCAACCATATGATATTCATTTTATAGCTTTAGATCCTTACCACTTGCCTTATTGGTTAGAACCCTCTCTTCCCACTCTATACTATCTCACACAGACTTTTCTATCGGACGAGTCCATCAGGGAGATTATGAGTGTGAATGAAGCCGTATAGGAAGATCACCATCACAGATATTATTTTCTTCCCAATGCCAGTTTGGTAGGTTTTGATCTTGTTTCTCTTATTAATACGAATATTGTCACCCATCCACAAATGCCTGTATTGTTGCAAAATACAAAAACCAAAGGAAATATTTGCAACATAACTAAGACAAATCCAATTGGCATATCAGTCAAGCCTGGAACCATTAAGCATGTTCACGTAGGCAGAACTTCTCAATGGAGGAAACTGAAGCATATAGAGCATTATTCAAATAATTCTGAGATATTTTTTCCTGGACTTATGAATAAATTCTTGGGATCAACCCATCTATTGTGGTTCATGAAATTAAAACCTATCCCACAGCCAAACCTATCAGGCATAAATTAGGTCAAGTCCATCCATGGAATGCTACCGCTATTAAAGCTGAAGTAGAAAAACTTCTGAAGGCATGATTTATGTATCCTATACCCCTAACGGAATGGGTATCTAACATTGTCCCTGTGAACAAAAAGTAGGGCACCATTAGAGTCTGTATTTAGTTTTGAGACCTGAACAAACCTTGTCCTAAAGACAATTTTCCAACTCTGCATGTCGACCATATTATCGACAACTGTGCTTGAAGTGTCATCTTTTCATTCATGGATGGCTTTTCTGGCTACAATTAGATTGATATTTTTCTCGTCGATCAGCACAAAATGACATTTATATGCCCATGGGGAACCTTTGCCTAAAGGAAGTTACCTTTTGGCCTCAAGAATGATGGAGCTACATTCCAGAGTGCTATGTCCTATGCGTTTCATGATATTAAGAACATCATGAAGCTGTGCATTGAAGATCTCCCAGCTCATTCACAGCAATGGAAGGACCACCCTGGGAATCTTAGGGACATTTTCCTGAGGTGTCATCATTATAACATACATCTCAATCCATACAAATGTGTTTTTTGCATTGAGACATGACATCCTCTTGGCTTTGTGGTTTCTAAGGATGGTATCTGGATAGATCCATTGAATATTGTTGCTATATTGGCCCTATCTACCCCAACAAACATTGTTGAGCTCCAAATTTTGCAAGGGAAGGTAAAATTTCTTCGTTGTTTTGTTTGCAATTTCTCTGAGAAAAAACACAGTTATATGCGTCTCCTAAAGAAGGAAATTCCATTCTTCTGGGATGACCAAGCCCAGTGAGCCTTTGATAATCTTAAGTACGCTCTGACTCATTCACTCATGATACACCCCCCAGACTATTCAAATTATTTTATCTTATATGTTGTTTCCTCCACTAATACCATTGGAATGGTTTTAGTGTAGGAAGATCCCAATGGTCAAGAACACGTGATATATTATGCCAGTAAGAATCTCATTGATTCTGAAACCTAATACTTGCATGTGGAGAATTTAGCATTGGCTACGGTCATTGATATTCGTAAATTTCATCATTACATCTTGCTTTTCACTACCACGGTACTTGTGGATAAAAAACCTATGTACTACATCCCGAATTATCATATGCTAGGGGGAAAATATTCTCATTGGATTGTCATCCTATAGGAATTCGACCTTGAGTTTGCCAAGGCCACTTCAAAGAAATCCTTCGTCTTTAAAGAGTTGATGTGTGACCTTCCCTGTGCTTTGATGGATACTGAGCCTGGTGATTTATTTTCGGATGAATTCCTGTTCTTGATAAGCACAACTGACCCATGGTATGGATATTTAATCATTTATATCCAAACTCAAATATTTCATCCCAATATATCCCGTGATGATCGTTGTCGTATCTGTCACCACATGAAGTAATACCTCATCTTAAATTATACATTGTATAGATGTGGTATCAATTACATTCTTCAACGATGCCTTACAATGAAGAGGCTGAACAGGTCCTTAATGATTACCACTCTGGAGCGCATGGCAGTCATCTTTCTGGGATGGATACGGCCCAGAAAATACTTTGCGTTGGTTATTTCTGGCCTTAAATCTTCAAATATTGTCATGAAGCTGTTAAGAAATTCCCACCTTTCCAAAATTTCTATCCAAAAAAGCACACCCACCCTGCTCCTTTACACCCCGTCATTGCAATTGGCCATTTTTCCAAATAGGGTATTGACTTTATGCATTGTAAGCCTACCTCAGTCGGGGGGCATGGTTACATCATTGGAGCAGTTGATTATTTCACAAAATGGGCTGAGGCTATGCCTACATATGTATAAGATGGTAATACTTCCGCCCTCTTCCTATTCAATAATGTTATAGCTAGGTTTTAAGTCCCACAGTCTATAGTCACTGACCACGGATCGCATTTCCGGAATCAGATGATGACCGAGATAAGTACTAAGCTGGGTTTTTTCCATGAATACTCAACTCCTTATTATCCACAAGTTAATAGTCAAGTTGAGGCCATTAACAAAGTTTTAAAAACTATGCTACGGAGGATGGTTGGAGATCATAAATACAACTAGCACCTAACTATCTTCTCTTCTCTTTGGGATTACAAGACTTCAATTAAAACAACGACTGGTTTCACACCTTTCTGGTTAGTTTACTAGAAGTTGTCCTTCCTATCCAACGCCATATTTTGTCACTGAAACTTGTGGTAGAACTTCTTCCAAATACTTCCACCGAGGAAGAAATATTTCTTTACTTGACTAATCTTGACAAAACCAGAAGAGATGCTACCTTGGCTATAGAGGCACATAAGAAACGCGTAAAGGCACAGTATGATAAATTTGTTCAGCCTCGTGTTTTCAATGAAGGTGACCTAGTTCTGACTTACAATCAGAGACACGATAAACTAGGTAAAGGGAAGTTTGAGTCAATGTAGTATAGTCCCTTTATCATAAGCAAAGTTTTAGAGAAAGGGGCTTACGAGATCATGGATTATGATAAGATACCCTTCGTGAAACCTCACAATGGGTTGTACCTGAAGAGGTACTATGCTTAAATAATTTTTTTTATGGTACCTTGTATATATCTATGTTTTTGGCTTTCAGTGTGTTGTGTCTTGATTCAGTATGGTTTTGATTTTAGTGTCCAAACTATTTATACCATGTTTTGGTTATGCAGATTAGATGGATTTTTACGGCTTCGTTGATGGTGCTTGTCATCATACCTTGAACCTTGCTTCAGCTACTTGGGTTTTGTATTCCTTGAATCATGACTTGATCAGTTTAGAAGCAGTTTGTATTGGTCCTGCTAACAACAATATTTTTGAGTATCAGGCAATAATAGGTCTACTGACTGAGGCTGCATCTCGAGACATTCGTGATTTGGTAGTGTTTATGGATTTGCAATTAGTGGTTTGTCATCTAAAGCATGTCTATACCATCAGAAACCCTATAGTCCTCTATTTGTTTCAGAGAGTGCATTTATTAGAGAGGTCATTCAAGTGTATCACTTACAGGCATATCCCTAGGGAAGATAATACAGTTGTTGATTCGTTAGAAAACTACATCCTAGACTGCTATATTGCTCATTCAGGAAATACATAATCATCAAAAAACCTGAAGGTAGTAAGCTTTCAGTAGTACATCATGTATACCACCATCTAATGATGCTCATGATAGAACATGATGGCCTGTGCTACCCTACGTAGTAGTCGACTGAAACGACTTGGCACTCGTGCGGTGTGTCTCTGATACCTCGTAAGGGGGTCATCTATCGCTGCATCTGGGATGTCAAGATTCAGTCGTTCTAGGTTCTCCTCTAGCTCCGTAAGATGGTCATTACCTTTGTGAATAAATTGAGCTCTGGCTCACCTATCCATTTGGGAGGATCCCCCAGGCTGTGCATCACCAATGTCTGTATGTAAACATTTTAGGTCTTGTTGCTACTCATAAAAAACATAAAATACAAAAATATAAAAACATGATCAACATTTTAGGGTTTTTCTTCTCACCAATATATCCCCAGTGGGAACCAGGTGGTAATGGTAGATTAGGATCGCCTCTGAAGTCGGTCCTTGCATATGCATAATCCTTTATCATGAGGATCTAGTCACTTAGTCAACAGAAGAAGGAGGCCTCTAATTTTACCTTGTCCCTACCACCTCCTGTGCTGACCATGATCTCTACCCACCTTAGCATGCGTGAGTCTCTGTCCCTGAGCTCTGTAAAGACCACCTGGGGCCTCATTAGAGGTACCTTCTCAAAGAAGAAGCAGGCTAAAATGGACCCATACCTAAGTTGCTTCAATTTCGCTTGTCGACATTTTGTCAGTTGGTCCTTGAAAACAGGAAGAAGTGCTTCTGCCCAATTAAAAACCATAGGTGCCATAGCTTCCAGGGCATACAATAGATGTGTCTGATATTCCTGGTGATCCCCTTGGATCCCATCTAGCCTTTGCATAATAAACAAAATAGTGCGAAGTGGAAAATCCAACACAGCCTTGATGAGAATTTTCTTACTTGACATTTTTATACCAGGCAGACAATGACGATCAATCAATTCTTATGTAGTCACATCCCCACCTCAAGAACCAGTCAAATAAATAGGGGCTCCCCATATAGATAGCCCTATTAGAAAATATATATCCTCCACCTCTATAATCAGAATACGAGGTCCCACCTTGAAATGATGTTGTTCTAGATTCCACATCCGTAGGATGTATTCCAGTAACCGTGTATATGGGACCATACTAGGGGTACGAAATAAATTTAAGAGGACACAACCTCTCAAGGAAGCTATACAACTCACATTTCTTGTGGTGAGAGCATCATCATTATCACGTTGTCTTTCTTTCCAAATAACCATTTTTTGACCAAAGGAACCTGCCAAAAACCATTAAAAATCCATTTAGAAGTATATTCAACCATCAAAAACTCTTGTAAACTTTTATTTTGTCCGGGCCATGTGTTTTTTGGACCTTATGGCTGGCATCACACCTGTCCCTTTAAGACAGAGTGGTGCCACAACCTGAGCAAGACTGAAACCCGATGGTTCTTATCAGGCACCGCTCTTCCTGTAAAGGCTAGAGGTGGTTCTCAGAAAACATGTTTTAGGGTTGCTCATGGGTCTCCAAATCCTGACCCAAATAAAAAATGGAAACTATGAAAATAAATAGAGTGGTTTTAGCTTTTACTTGAATCCGATGATGCGAAAAATGAATGATTGATGCTCCCGCAATCTCCAACTGAAGTTTTGGCTCCAAGTCTCCCAAAATGCTCTCCAAGGTTTGGTAAATAGTAAATAAATTGGTTTTTACTATTCAATTAGATTTTATAACATGTTTTTAGGGTTTTTTAATGTTTTTAAATCATTTTTTATAAAAATACCCTTTAATATAGTTCATAAAAGTCATTTTTTCAAATATTTTGGGAAACTAATGGTCGATTTTAAGTCTTGAAAGGGCAGAAGTAAGCAGTAGTGTCTACAGGGAAGTTTGTTTTTGACTTTTTTGTACTTTTGAAAATGGAAAAATTCCATGAGTGTTTGTTTCGACACTTTAGTCATGCTCCTAAAACCTAAGTATCAAAGTTCCGAGTCTTTTTCTGATTCTTTTCAGGTTCGTAAAACCTTTCATTGTGAAAAGAGGCCTAATGGAGTCTCCTTTAAACTCTTTTAGGACTCCCTAAATATGAAAATATTGTCGATTACTTGTCTTCTTAATGCTCGTAAAAGTATTTGAAGAGTTGTATTTCCGACAGTTGTTTATCTCTTTTTCGGTTCGGTTCGACTATTTTACGAAAAAGGATCCCTTTGGAGTCTTCTTCTGTCTTCATTCAGACTCTCTAAACATGAACAATGCTGAGTTAACTTTTAATGGACTCATTAAACTAAGCACTGAGAGAACCTTTTATTGGAACAAACCCCTCCTTTCTCAAGTTCATAAAACATATGAGTTTGGACTTGTCCAAAGGACGAGTTAAAATGAGTGTTTGTTACCCTTTTTGAACTCGTAAAAACAAAAAGAGGCATTCATCAATCATGACGGGGAAATTAAGGGAAGGGAATAAATTCATTTTTGCAAATAATATGGCAGTTTGTCATCACCTTTGAACATGGCACTTGTCTGCATTTCATTTAGTCAATTGGGTAAATCAGCTTGTCTCTTAGTCGATCCACTTTCATGAGTCATGTCACTCCTTTGAGTCTTTCAAAAGAATGCATTTTCCATTGTCACATCGTGTTCCTCCTGTTCAAGTCAATGCTTCCAAGTATTTTGTCATGCCACCCGATGTTCAAAGGGAAATTGAAATTTTACCTCTGCAATCAAAAACAGCCTTTGTGTCAATACCTTTTGAGTCGGTCCTATGGTTACATTATCTACAACACTCCAAAGCTTTGTTACAAATTTTGTGCTGTTGATGTGGGATTCATCATGGCCCTCCTTCAATGGGACTATTCCTGTTGACATCAGCTCATTATCCAGAATTAGTCTTAAAAACATGTTTAGTACCTTGAGATTTGTATGCCTCAATGACAGATTCTCTCTCTTTCAACATAGGTTCACATCATTGACCTTTGATCGATAAACTGGACTAAGTGTTCGACATCAAATCATCTATTCACACTCAGTAGTTTGTACTAGGTTACCTTGGGAATCATTTACATTAATGGTGATCTCCCTCGCACTTGTTAATGATTCACATCATTGATTGGTAATCAAGCGGTTTCTACCATGTTCGACTTCAGGTCCTTGTAATAACATGGGTAGAATCGTACTTTATGGAAGACAAGATGAAGACCTTGGGAATCCGTCGAAGCACGCATATATTTTACCCCAGGTTGCGATGGAGTATATTGTATGAAATCGCAGCATGGATCCACATATGTATGGTCGTGTTTGTGCTCGAATTTGTGTTTATTTTGACATAGATCTGCAGTGTATTTCTGGTATCTATGTTCCAAATTTGAGTCCTTTATCACATGGATCTACACTGTATTATAATAGCCATGGTTGTTAATCCATCTCATGGATCTACCTTGTATTGGTCTGCAGCCATAATGAGCACACATTTATTCATGAGTCAAAAGTATTGATATATTGCAGATGCCTAGTTGTTGATCTCCAATCAAGTTGATTCTTGCCTCGAAGTGATAACTTACACTTTCAAAGCTCTCACCTATCATATCCCTCTAGCCTCATGCTTTGGGGGGAATTATGTGACACCTAAATCTCATCATCAGCATGTGATGAAACCCCAAACATGGTATTTTGTCCTCAATCCCAAGTCATGAAGTAAAATCCTAGTCCAGATATAATTCCTGCATATCATAGTCCAGCACCGCTCCTCCCCTTTAGTCAATGAGCGGTACCTTCTTCAGCACCAAATATAATATATTGGTAGTAAGCAGTGGCACCGCCTATACCCTTTGTACAGGGCGCGTTCTACCCAACAACACTCTGCCATAGTGAGGAAGAAGCGGTGCCCTTAGTAAAAAGTGAAAAAGAGAGGATTCCACGAAGCTTCTCGAAGGAAGGTGTTGGTGCAAAATATTAAACAAATTATAACAAATATCCAACGATTTAATTGTCAACCCGAAGAGAGTGTAAACTTGTGAGGTACATAAAAAATATATGCAGGGGCAGAGTGTCGCTAAACTTAATCTATAACTAAAATTGAATCTAAGTTATGAAAATAGTAAATGACGTAAGAATAAATATGATTATAGAAAATAGGAAATTGCATAAAATAACTTGATAAAGCAAGACTGAAATTGCATGAAATAAACTGGTATAAAGCAATCGAAATTAACTTGTGAGCTCACGGTAAATCTATACTAACAATTCATAAGCAAAACATAACAACTCATAAGAAAGAAAGTGCTGAAAATCTATATTAACATGGAAGAGTACATGATTTGCATCAAAGCATAATCTCCATTACAATCAAAAATCCATTCTATGACTAACTCTAAACTATTCTACTTCCAAACCACTAGAGAGATCTCTAACCAGAATGAGGAGAGAGCCCTCCTATTTATACATGAATTCAAGATAACTTATCATAATTACAGATCCACTATTCTCTCAACTTATCCCTCAAAATCCTCAACAAATTTACAACTCATCCCTCAAAATTCTCCAACAAATATTGGATGAGATATTCTCTCCACATTTCCATGATATTCTCCTTGAAATTAGCTCACATCTAGAAGATGAAATTCGAATCTAAGGCTAGGTGGTCACTTTTGAGCTTGTTAAAGTCTTCAAATACACCTGTAAACATCACCAAACTCATCCAACTTTAAAGTATAATGAAAATATGTTATTTTTCTTAATAATTAACCATAAATTCACCAAAAATACTAAAAAATAAATGATTTGGAAAATTGTATTATAAATCCATATTTATTATGAAAGTGGTGAATATTAATGGTTTTATGGAAGGATAAGATAGGAATAAGGTGACAAATGGTATAGGAAAGATGAATAAAATGTGGTCTTTTTGTGGCTCAACATTCCCCCCAACTTGATTGGTTGCATGTCCTCATGCTACTATGCATTGATTCTTTTTTAAAACTTTTGGCTTTGTAGTTAGGCTGTTACATGATGATGGTATCTAATAGTAAATCATTCCATGATTTTGAAATGCATGAGTGGCAGCAATTTTCCTTTATGGTTGGTTCTTGTGTTAACAACCATAAGTGTAACAAATGTTGGTTGTTGTGTTTACAACATTTGCTTAGTTTATTCTTTATATATTTGTTCTTCTTGATGCAATACATAAGATTTATGCATTAGAAATGATGAACCATCAATGTATATTAGAAATCCATTTCTTCATATTATGAATCATGCCAATATATAGAGCATATTTTGGAGAAAATATGTTGATTAAGGGTAAATGAGATGATGAACATGTAAAATGGTAATGAATAGTCCCCCCCCACCTCCCCCCGCAACTTAAGATGTACTAGGTTTATGAAAAAGAGAAAGGGAATGTAGTCAGGGAATTTTCCAAATTAATTCATTTTGTAGTATTTAAGGAATTACATGGTTAAATATTAGAAAACAACATACCTCCACTTACCCAAAAAGTTGTTGAACTTATGCAATAAGAATGTGGCTGCTGCTTAGTTGGATGAAGTAAAAGATGAGAGATGAAAGTAGAACTGTGGTACTCTGATATGGCTAGAAGTATGCTGTTGTAAAACTGTTGATGGATTCATGCGAAATATATAGTCTTCACCTGCTACAAAACCCGATGGTACAATTCTTACCATGCGAATAAATTTGTTGATGTCGAACATGGAAAGAAGTCATTGGATTACTGACCATTAATGAATGTCGTTAACCAATGCGAGGAAATCTTATGGATAATTCAACTAGGGTGCACTTTTTGGGTGGATTAGATTTACCAAATTGCAAGTATTTTTGTATTTTTGAGATTTTCATATTGTTAAGGTTTTTGGAAATTCTTAGGTTTTTATGCATAAAATGGAAGCACATAAAGAAAAGTAAATTGATGATAAGAACATAAATTTTAGTGACAATCAAGGGGGTATGTTTTTTGTCTCAATCCCTGGGGTATTTAGAGATCAATGATCAACATCCCTCTCTTGAAATGTCTTTCAACACTTTCAAGCTAGGGAATCACCTAGAAACCTCTAGGGTTCAATAGGAGAGCCTAACTAGGGAAAATGAAGAATTAAAATTCCCTATAAAGCAATAGAAAACTCCTTGGAAATACGTTATCTTCATCCAAAAGTTGGCAAAAAGTTGACAAAAATCCCTAACAAATCAGAAAAATGCACCATAAATATACCATTTAACCTAGCTAGGATCATAACTCACCAACACTCAATAATAAGTGAGGAACAAAAATACCTTAGGCCACCCTTTTCCATGAGTTCTTCCAACTAGTCTAGCATCAACCTTTAGAATGTGCAAAAACTCAATACCTACAACATTGCATCATACACCTTCAAGCCAAGAAGTGTTAAATATACCAAATCACGAATCATTCTCCAAGTCAATCTTGTGCAATCAGGACTGAGCTTCATGTGTTGAGGTAGGGTGTCTGATTTGGAATTAGGTAAATTGGAGTAGATTCTTGAGTTGGACTCAAGGATGACTAAGCCTTATGTGTAAAAGGTTATTCCTCTTGTATAGAGGTGACTACTTTGATATATCAAAATGATGATGTTGTAAAGTCTTGTTGGAAAAGGCTCTAGACTTGGGTGTCAAGTCAATATTTTCATGTGGACCTCCAGTTGTAGTAGGTACCCATGGGGTGGACCTCCCGTATAGAGGTAATGCTTTGCATGTTAAAGCATTTAATGTTGTGTGATGTATTTCTAACCATGGTCATTGATTGCTATTAACTCTCCTTTATATACCAACCACCTTTAGAGTGAATTACTTTAACATATGATCGTTTGGTCTGGATCAATATAATACGATCACATCATCTAATAAATATTCTTAGTATAATCTAATATTATAGATAATTAAAGTTAGCACATATTGACCTGGCATGCAGTAAAAGATAAGAGATAAAGATAAATGCATAGAGAACAATAGAAATTTTAAATTGCCAATGAAGACACCTCAATTGATTAAAGTCAACTAGAATTGATAAACATTTGGTTAAATATGCATGCCTCAATCGATGATCCAATTAAAGCATCAATTAAAATATTCAAATTAGGGAAGTTTTGAGGTCAAAAAATGGGCCTCGAAACAAAAAATGTACCATTAAAATTCACTTTATAAGAACCAATAGGCTAGTTTGTGAGTGTCATGGGTACCTCAGAAATATGCATTGTGGGTATGGGTTGTATGCGAAATTAAATTCTACATCCAATGAGTCCTCAAACTTGAAATTTGGGTAAACCAATAAGGAGATATGCCAAATATATACAATAAGAAAAAATAGTTTTTCTTTTTCCCCTCCAAAATTTATAACTTTTATTTTATTATTATAACTCTTGTTTTATTATTTCCCTTATAAGGCCCATTTTAGACCTCAAAATTCCCCTAATGAATGTATGCAATAAGTTAATTAAAGAAGAGCTTAGTGATCACTTCAGTAAATCGATCATCATGATTTCAATTAAGAATAAGTTAACTAAAATGTTAATAAAAGGAATTATTTAACTAAATTTTTTTGCATGATGACACTTTAGTTAAACTAAAATATAGATAAAATATGACACTTAAGTTATGACACTTGATTTACACCTATTGCATGAAGACACTTAAGTTAGCATGTTAACCAAGTGATCCTACAGATGTTTAAGAGGAAAGTTCACTTCGAAGTCATTCAAGCATGATTTAATGTCAAAGAAGAAAGTCAGTGTGCATTTATTGAGCATGATGAAGAAACTGAGGTGCACAACAAGTATCCAATGAAGGAGATTCACAATAGTTTGCATGTGATGCTAAATTCCCCATGCAGTGACTCACTATTCTTTCCATTGCAGTGTTTTGACATCTTATTTATTGTAATGAACTCATTCGAAAGTTCATCTGATTGATATATCTTCTATATTTCTATGTATCTACACTGAGGGTGTTTATCATCACTTATCTTTAGAAAACAATCTGTTGTTGTAAAATACATTCTCTATTATCTATCATAATTATACTTAGAATATTTGTTGGGTTTTTCATCCCCATTATTTTCAGGGTTTTCCCAGGGTGTATGTTGTGTTATGTTTGAATGTTTTATGTGATTGAATGCTATATTGATTCAAGTTTCAATATTTCCACACTTAAATAATTAAATTTCAAAATCTCAACAAAGTTGCACAAAATTCAACATGGTACTAGAGCAAAGGGCATGAAGGATTTGAGTGTTGCAAGAAAAATAAAATCCTACATAGATCCTGAGGAGTTAATCACAAGACTTGAATACAATGACATCAATCTCAGTTCGACCGAAAGACCATTTTGAGGGAACTTTGAATTTCAACACTTGGAAGGCCAGGGTTTTGGACATATTGGAGGAACATGACTTAGATAGCTATATATCCAATGTGGTGGAGGAGCCTATATATAATGCAAGGCTCATAAACTTAAAAAATAACTAAGCTAAATCAAAAGGTTCGTCTATGACTCGGTGAAGGAAAACTTAATGTATGTGATTACTCCTTTGAAGAGCACAAATGAATGTTTTGATACATTGAAAAACATGAGAAGAAGGATCTGAGTCAAAATAGGGAACTGAAGAACAAGATTTGAAATATGAGAGGTTATGGCATGACTTCCTCCAAGAGGAAGGGCGAATCCAAATCAAGATTGTGTGCACCAAAGAAAAAAACCTTTGTCTTACAGAAAGGATGAAGAGAGGATTGATGAGTTTGAGATATAGAGCATGCAGTGATTCACTATATTCTGAATGAGGCCTCCTTTACCCATGAAGAGATAAGCTACCTCATGCATGTGACAAAACTTGCAAGTTAAAGATGCAGTGAAGAAAAAAGATCAAGACCTAGGGACTCCAGTAATTTCCTCCAATGAAGAAAAGATCAAGAGGGATCCCAGAAAAAATTAAAATATAAGTATTTGTATTTTTATTATCATATGCTCTTGTAAATCAGATCTGAATGTTTTTTAATATGTTTCATTATAGTTATATGTATATCTATATTCCTAGAATTCGAAATTATGTTATGGTATAACATGATGAGGATATGTTATAGTTTCCTTTTATTGGTGAATGGCAAACTCATGTAGTACATGGTATGATTAAATTAAGTAGCTTAATGGGTTCCATAACATTTCATGAGATATGGATGATGGTTGTGCTAAAACATTAGTCAAAATGTTTGCATGATTGTGTGACCTATTTCCATTCATTGAAATGATTGAATTTCATGATTATGCAAAGTTGCTAATCACTTGACTAAATTTGGCTTGTAGGGAACGACCATATGCTATGACCTACAAGAAGAGAATGGAAAGCACTGAATGTGGAGTCATTCCAATGGAAAATGATGAAAGAGAAGAGGACAAATATGGATCCATCCATAAAAAAGGAAACCTTGTTGGTTGTAGTGAATCATCCAAAGCCTTCATAATATATATATAATATAAAAGACACATTGAAGTTAGTAGGGACGTGACATTCCATGAAGTGGTTGCATTCAATCAATAAAAAGAGCTTCAATATGATATAGACATGGAGGATTTTGAGACTCCTGTGATGGAGGACCCTGATTCTAGTTCTCCTCATTCAAAAGTTTAGAGGGAGAATCAAGAATTGTTCTCATATTTTCTAACTCTTGAAGAACCATTAGAACTAGTTGAGAGATCACTTTATGAACTTCCTACTAGGAGGAGATCTTCATGGTGCTCATGTATAGAAGAAATTGGTTTACAGTATTCGAGAATCTTGGCATGATTCTTGGTAGTTGAGGTGTGGCATAAACCATATGAGATTTTCCTCAGTTAATAAAAATACACAATAGAGATCCTAAAGAGATTCATGACAATGGAATATAATTCCATGGCTACACATATAATGATGAATTTGAAGCTGATTATTCTGTATATTTGGAGGATATCATAGACAATTTAGATGTACCTGGTTAATGGCAGATCATTTATATGTTTTGCAATTAGTATATAGACATGTACAACAAAGCATGTGTTTTTGTACCTACATGGTACGATTGGATATGGACTCAAATATGTTTCATACATGTTATGACCAAGACTTGGTACAGAAGGAGCAATGTAACTCCATTACATATCCACGGATGAGAAAATTGGCGATATACTTACTAAGCGTATGTCCAAATTAAATTTGAGTACTTCTGAGATAAGATTGGTGTGTTACAGAATAACTCGTAAAGTTGAGAGGGAGTATTTATGTTTCTCCATAGGAAACAACAAATAGATAAATACCCACCAATAATTCATGTGGGACATGACTTAGGAGTTATCTTCACTGGTAAATCTATGTAGTTGTACATGAATCCAACATCGTTTCATCTATACATTAATGCATGGCTCATATTAGGTATGTAGTAGTACATGGCTCAGTTAAGCCATGTAGTAGATAAGCCACTAAGTTGCACCTAGCTCAGATAAGTCATGATACATGACTCAGACAACTAGGGGTTGTAGTATCTCTTGTGGAGAGAATCCACATGAGCAGAGACATAGTCAAGACCTTAGATGACTATCAGATAATAGTCAAGGTATTTGAGACTATCAGTGACTATCAGATACTCAAGTGATTTATAGTCAGGATTTTTGGAGAGAAATCAAACCTCTTTGATAGGTCAAATAGCGATATAGTTGGATATGTGGATATCGTAAGATAGAAAAGAAAAATGAAACGACTTTGAAAGTGGTCATTCCTTGGAGAACATCACAGAGAATGGAAAGATCATAGAGAACTTATCTATATCGTAGAATATTATAGATGTCAATAAGAAAATGATGAAGATTGATAAAATAAAGGTGATATTTTATTTTTGCAAGAAAATTACTCATTGTATGTGTTAATGTTTAGTATTCTAGATTTCAAGTCCATGGTTTCTAGTCTAGTAAAACTTCAATACATTGCTATTGTTGAGCATATTACATATGAGATTGAAAATGTGTTAACAAAGACTCTATATGCGATGAAGTTTAGGTACTTCTGAGACAAGCTTGGTGTTGCAGAGAATCCCTCCTTCGTTGAGAGGGAGTGTTAAATATACAACATCATGATTCATTCTCCAAGCCAATCTTGTGCAACTGATTTTGGGCCTCATGTGTTGAGATAGGGTGCCTGAGTGGGACTCAAGAAACTTGGAGTAGATTCTTGAGTTGGACTCAAGGATGACTAAGCCTTCCTTGTAAAAGGTTATTCATCTTGTATAGAGGTTATGTAATGTACCCAACCCTACGACCGGTGAAGAGGATGCTACTGTAATGCTATCTACTTGGGAAACTAGCCCCATGAACATACACATGATAAAAATTAGAATGCTTCAAACTAAAACATGCATAGATGCATAATTATTTATCATACAATGGAAGCAAACTACATTCCATTCAAGCATTGAGAAGGTTCATCATTTTCATTAAACATCAAATACAATTGCAGAGGAAATAGACAAGAATACTTATCTTATGAAGAAGCTCGTCCCGCAACTAGCTATGTTGCTGCAACGTTCCACCCAACCATAGGCTAGTGTGCTCATCAATCTCTCAGCAACACTGCCACCCCCGAGCTAGGAATGATTCCCAAAGGAAAAGGAAACTAAGAAAGCTCACACATATCCAGAGATATGTCAAAAATCAGTCAAGCCAAAGCTATGTTTGGGTTTAACAGAATGCAAAGTGTTGATGTATATGTAACTTCGGAATGTATTCTTCTATGTATCTTATGTATTGTAACCCTATGTTTATTCCGGGATGTTTCTATTATTTATTTGAGTCATGTTGTCATTCCCCAATGTTTCGATTAGGAGGATTAATAATGTAAACAAGTCTTGTCAAGTCATTAGGTAAGTCCCCACAGTTTCGGGGCACTTGAGTTATTATACACTAATTAAGGTGTAGGCTCGAGTAAGTAATTGTAATTTGAGCCTACGTGAGAAAATGTACTTCAAGTGAACGGAAGAATATAAATAGAGAGTGAGAGTCTCTCTATTTATCACTTGTACATCACATCACTTAATCTCTCAAGTGTGGTGCACTAGTGAAGAAGGAAATACTGGGACTAGACAGAAGAAAAAGACTACTGTTGTTGGGAGTGCATCTTAGTGTTTTGGGGTCTTACATCTTGTGGTGATTCTATATTAGAGGAAGTTGCCGGGTTTTCTCCATTTATGGTTTCCCCGATCAAAACTCTTTGTGTCTCTTGTCTCTTGTGATGTGCTTATGTTTTATTGCTGTGCTTGTTATTCTCTCAGTGAAAAGATCCTAACATAATGCTAGCTTAAATGTTGAAAAACTAACATGGAATCAGAGCTAGCCTGAGAAGAAGACATTGTGCAGCTACAGGAAATAGGGCTTCCTATTTTGTGGATATTCCTCCACATATTTTCAGCAAAAGTATGCTAGGATGACTCTCCATTGAAGGGTGCATCTTTCGGTCGATGCGGAATTCAATTTCAAGCATTTTCAGTTTCGATGTGGAAATTAGGGCTTTCTACAGAAGATGAATTTTTGAGTGAGACCAGCATAGGATTGTTCTCCTCATCAAAACTGAAGTTTAAATACCTGAATCAATAAATTTGGTTGGGTGAAACTCCAGGAAAGTCAAACCCTAGTTTGACCCTGAGCTAGGAGAAACCCTAAAAACTAAAACAGCTACGTTTTGGTACAGTCACTATATTCCGATATTGGAGACATCTCAGAAGCTAAAAATTGCAAGGGCCAAAGATAAAATCCTTATGAAAACTGTATCCAAAAATAAGCCTCATATTCGCTATATTCTGGGCGATATGATCTCTCAAAGTTAGGGTTCCAGCCTCTTCCAGAAATCATCCATAAACATGACACCTAGGGAGAATTGCAATATCTTGGGCTACAGAGGTCCAAATGAAATTTATAAATATTTTCTAGAAATGGAACTGACTTTAATTTCGGTGGTCCGAATATCAGACTCAGAGGATGAACCAGTGAGACGTGGCATGCCGTACAACTTCTCTGTTCTGAACAGTCCTGTAACAGGTCACCTTGGGAAAAGAATCATAAATCCCAAATGGTGAAACCAATTCTGATGAAACCTATGTTTTTGGATCAGGGACATGCTAGGTTACCCCAGTACGAAATTTCAGACATAGAGGAGTAGTAATTTTGGATATATCATAGAAACAGTAACATGCATTTCTGCAGAAGAAATTGGAAAATTAGGGCTTCCTGTTCTGGGAGCTTCGCTCCACTGTTTTCAGAAAAGGAGTACATTGGAAAGCTCCATTTGAATAGATATATCTATATATCCAATAATATCTGAAAGATTCCAAGTTCTGAAAATTAGGGTTTCTGTGACAAACCCTAGATTAGCCAGCTCCGGAACCAGGACGGTCACCTCAAATTGGTAAGATCTAATCCTCATTTGAGGTTCTCATTTCAAAGTGATCTATCACATCAAATTGATGATAAACTTGGTGAATTTCACAAATTCTAAGCATAGAAGTATTTGATCTCTCTGAAGAAATGGATTGGACACCTACATGAGTAGAGAGGTTCAAGTTTCAGAGGGAGATGAGGCTAGAAGCCTTACACAAGAAGAACTTGGTCAAGTCCAAGAAGATCATGGTTTATTCA
>LPNX010261119.1:7159-163750 GCA_001517045.1 Pseudotsuga menziesii | reverse complement strand
GTTGCATGTTCATATATTTATGCATAAGAACTTGCCAGTATGAATATTCCTTATGAAATGTTTCTAACCATACAAATGCATTTGACTTGTAGGAAAGATTGTATACATAATCACCTACAAGCAAAGAAGAATGAAGACTTGTTCTGAAGAGCAAGTGATGACATTTCAAAATGAAGAATAATATGATGAGTGCAGTGACATCATTGATGCAGAACCTTCCAGCCACCAACAAGAAAGGGAAGACCAGTTCAAGAAGAATGATGTCAGGGCGCAATATCGAAACCTGAAGAGAAGTTCATAGTTCCATCATGCAGTTGATGGAAACATCATGGGATACAAAGCAAGATTCGTAGCATGAGGCTTCTCACGAAAGGAAGCCCTAGAATACGAAGAGACATTTGCAGCCAGTAAGAGTTGAAACACATACATGATGAGATTGATGAAGATCTTAACCTTAGCTACAACGTTGAAGATGCAAGTCTATACACTAGATGGTCACATAGAATATTAGTAGCATAGGAAGCTACTTGTCACTCCGGTACATAATGTTTTCAGTGCATAGAGCATAGAAGATAGAGGGAGTATGATGCTTCGCTTCAGAGGGAGTGACTACAGAAGATCCAAGGTTCGACATGGTACGACAGGATGGGCAGATTACTGATGAATCTAGGATTTACTGAGATTAAAGTGGATTCCAACCTTTGATTCAAGGTTGAAGGCGGAAGACCAGTGATGTTCCTGTTATGTGTCGATGCACTATTGTTCTAGGCATGGAAGCGTGGACAAGGGAAGTATGCACTAGAGATCCTGAATAGGTTCAGGATGATGGATTGCATGACCACACCTATGGCATCGAACATGAAGCTATTGAGTGATGCTTCATCAGAGACGATTGATGCTACGATGTATCATTAGATGATTGGGTCCTTGATGTACCTGAGACTAGATATTTGCTTTGCTATGAACACATTGAGACATGTTCACCTGATGATTTCAAAGCATGCAGGGGTATAGTTGATTATGGACTCAAGTACGATGCGAATCAAAAGATTAACCTAGAGGGTTATGTTGATTCAGATTGGGCAGGCAGTGCCATCAACAAGAAGAGTACTTCACGATGTTGTTTCAGTATGGGATTAGGTGTGATCTCTTGGTTTAGCAGGAAGCAATCCTGTGTGGCACTGAGTATAGCTGAAGCAGAGTATGTCGCAGCTTGTTCAGCTAGTATGGCTACGAAAGCTACTGTCTGATATATTTGATCTCCATTTGGATGCTACTTGTATACATTGTGACAACCAGAGTTGCGTGAAGTTGTCAGAGAATCCAGTGTTCCATGACAAGTCGAAGCATATCGAGATCAAGTATCACTATATCGGGGATATGGTGCAGAAAGGAGCAATGGAGCTCCTGTATGTTGCGACGAAGGAACAGATAGCTGATGTATTGACAAAGCCATTAGCTAGGCTGAAGTTCAAGTACTTCAAAGAGAGACTTGGTGTTCTCCAGATCGAGGTTCCTTCCAAGAGAAAGTTATGAGACCCATAGCCATTCTGACATGGTGACAGGATTGGTTCCTTCCATGGTCAGATGTAAGGGCTGAGCCATTCTGTCATGGTGAGAGGATTCAGTTCCTTCCATGTTAGATATGAGTGCTATAGATTCAAAGCCATTATGACGAGCAGGTCATATGTAAGGGCTGAGCCATTCTGTCATGGTGAGAGGATTTGGTTCCTTCCATGTCAGATATGAGTGCTGACTGCCATTCTAGGAATGGATGCACCTAGTCAGTTACCAAGAACACTCAGTCTGGGGATGAGAGAGCCATTCTGACGAGCAGGTTAGATGTAAGGGCTGAGCCATTTTGTTCATGGCTAAAGGATTAAGTTCCTCCCATGGTAGATGTGAGAGCTGGCCATTCTGTCGAGTAGGACAGATGTAAGGGCTACTTCCATTCTGACGAGCAGGACAGATGTAAGGGCAGAGCCATTCTGTTCATGGCTAAAGGATTTAGTTCCTTCCATGTCAGATGTGAGTGCTGGCCATTATGTTGAGTAGGAAATATGTAAGGGATACCACCATTCTGACAAGCAGGTCAGATGTAAGGGCAGAGCCATTCTGTTCATGGCTAAAGGATTTAGTTCCTTCCATGTCAGATGTGAGTGCTGGCCATTATGTCGAGTAGGACATATGTAAGGGCTACCGCCATTCTAACAAGCAGGTCAGATGTAAGGGCAGAGCCATTCTATCCATGGCTAAAGGATTTAGTTCCTTCCATGTCAGATGTGAGTGTTGTCCATTCTGTCGAGTAGGACAGATGTAAGGGCTACTGCCGCTCTCCGGGAGAGTGGAGGCACCTGGTCCATTACTAGGTAGCTTAGTCTGGGACTGGGGGCCATTCTGACAAGGGTGTAGGATTCAGTTCCTACCAGGTCAGATGTGAGTGCATGCCCTTTTGACGAGTAGGTCAGATGTAAGCATTGAAATATCTCATCACTGTGATAGGATGTGTTCTTGTTTGGATGGGAGTCTTTCATCACTGTGATAGGATGTGTTCTTGTCTAGATGAAAGTGGGAAAATATTCCATCACTGTGATAGGATGTGTTCCTATCTGGATGGATGTGCCTTTCTAACAAGTAGGTCAGATGTAAGTGTTGAGCCATTTCATAGATGGTAGTTGATGTGCCTACCATCCTGGTGAATGTGAGTGCTGGGCCTTTCTGATTTGATTGTAGTTTACTACATGATCAGATGTGAGTGCTGGGCGTGCCTTTCTGACGAGCAGGTCAGATGTAAGTGCTGGGCGAAGACCTACCTGGTGGCTAGGCCTACAACTAGCATGAAAAAGGGCTGGCTCTGTAGAACTTCCTATGACGAGATAGTACACACATGATGATGACCAGAGGAGATCCAGATCGAGCTATGATCTAGATCCAATTATGATGACTCCGAGAGATCCATATCGAGTGATGATTCAGATCCAGCAGTGATGATCCAGATTGAGAGATGATCTAGATCCAGATCCAGATCGAGTGATGATCCAGATCCAGTCCAGTGATGATGATCCAGATCCAGTGATGATGTTCTATGATGATCCAGATCGAGTGATGATCTAGATCCAGTTCTATGACGATCCAGTTCGAGAGATGATCCAGATCCAGATGACTTGAAGATGAAGATGACTTGAAGACGAAGATGATCCAGTTGAGACAGAGAAGAAGACCAGTGCTGAAAATCGTGTCGAAAGAATACCTTCCTAGTTAAGAGGGAGTGTTGATGTATATCTAACTTCGGAATGTATTCTTCTATGTAAATTATGTATTGTAACCCGATGTTTATTCTGGGATGTTTCTATTATTTATTTGAGTCATGTTGTCATTCCCCGATGTTCCGATCGGGAGGATTAATAATGTAAACAAGTCTTGTCAAGTCATTAGGTAAGTCCCCACAGTTTAGGGGCACTTGAGTTATTATACACTAATTAAGGTGTAGGCTCGAGTAAGTAATTGTAATTTGAGCCTAAGTGAGAAAATGCACTTCAAGTGAATGGAAGAATATAAATAGAGAGTGAGAGTCTCTCTATTTATCACTTGTACATCACATCACTTACTCTCTCAAGTGTGGTGCACTAGTGAAGAAGGAAATACTGGGACTAGACAGAAGAAGAAGACTATTGCTGTTGGGAGTGCATCTTACTGTTTTGGGGTCTTACATCTTGTGGTGATTCTATCTTAGAGGAAGTTGCGGGGTTTTCTCCATTTATGGTTTCCCCGATCAAAACTCTTTGTGTCTCTTGTCTCTTGTGATGTGCTTATGTTTTATTGCTATGCTTGTTATTCTCTCAGTGAAAATATCCTAACATAATGCTAGCTTAAATGTTGAAAAACTAACACAAAGGAGATGGAAAGGCTTGTTTGCTAAGCTAGTGAGCTCAACCATAGAGCTATGGACACCTACACAAGATCTAACTTGCCTTTCCCAACACATACACAACCAACAAAAGGAACCATCCACTTCTCTATTGTACAGTCCCTCAAGCTATGCATTCCCTTCCAGTGCTATTCATGATGTGCAGTAGGGAATAATCATCCCTCAATATCTCTCAGTGAGACTCCTCATGCATTAGGTTTATCAAGCAGTTTACCTCTTCCACTCTTAACTAGATTTAGACCCAAACACAAATGCAGATACAACCATTACACAATTTCTAGGTTGAGGAAAACAGTTCGGCAACAAAATGAATTTCCAAGGAGGGTAAGAAAAACCCCTAACAGAAAATTCAATTTCCCAGGGACGTTTTGTTCCTAACGTGGCAAAAACTAAACTCAACCACACCCAAGAGAACGTTGTCTCTCCTCCAAATTGTTGGGCAATTCAAAAACCATTTTTAGCTTGGCAATCAGTGGGGAAAATGAAACAAAAATGTTGGGGGAAGAAACCCAACCACATATCATTACAAAAATGAATCCACAGCCCAGGATAATGAAGAAATGAATTCCCACGTGAGGGAAAAACACACACAGAGCAAACCAAAAATGAATTTCACACATAGAAAATTCCCAGCCACTTGAGAGAGCCCCAACGTAGGTGAATGATGATGAGGAAAATGCCCAGGAGCTCCAAAAATTGTGAATCTAGCTTCTTGGCCATTCAGCAAGGTAAAAATGGTTCCCATCCATTGAAGAATCCATGAAAAATGCAGGAAAAATGTAAATCTTCCTTTCCCACTTACTGAACAATACCAAAACGAATTTATGGGCATGCAAAAATGAGGAAAATGACTCCAATGTGAAGGATGAACACACAGGAAGCTTCAGCTGCATGAAGGAAGCCCACGTGAAGAAGAATGGGTGAGGAAAATGGAATTAATGGGTGAGTAATAGCTTGGGAATGCCTTCCCAAGCATTTACTTTCCCCACAAGTTAGAAAAATGTTTTCCAAACTCAGATGAATTCTTCAATTCGAATTTTTGACTGCCATACTCTTCCCCATCCCCATGCATTAACTAACTCAACCATTTTTGGAAGAATTAAATGATTGGGTGAATGAGACAAGAAAGGTAGCTGACTATTCGATGAGTCTCCCTTTGACATTTGGGTTTTCCCCATCGGGCCCAAAGGTTAAATATTTTCCCCTCCTTATCCTTAGGAATATCATTCCCTTTTCATTATGGTTGCATTAACATAGCTGGTTGTGGGTATTTTAATTAAAATGCATATTTACATGATGCAAAAATTATAATGTGTTGGCTAGCACAAATATACCATCGACAATGATTTTAATCATCGAAGTATAAAATGTTAAATCGATGGTGGGAATTTTTCCTTTATCTCCACACCATGATTAATTACAATATATACATCATATACATTTAATGCAAATGGGGTCAAAACCGGGGTGTTACAGGTGAATGCTTTGATATATCAAAGTGGTGATGTTGTAAAGTCTTGTTGGAAAAAGGCTCTAGACTTGTTTGTAAAGTCAATATTCTCGTGTGGACCTCCAATTGTAGTAGGTTCCCATGGGGTGGACCTCCCGAATAGAGGTAATGCTTTGCATGTTGAAGCATTTAATGGTGTTATGTATTACTGACCATGGTCACTGATTTCTATTAAGTGTCCTTTAGAGAATGACCACCTCTTGATTAAATTACTTTAGCATATGATCATTTGTCCTAGGGTAATATAATATGACCACAACAATTGATAAATCTTCTTTGTATAATCTGATATGATAGTTAATTGAAGTTAGCACATATTGACCATGCAGTAAAATATAAGAGATAATGATAAATGCATAGAGAACAAGAGAAATTCAAAATTGCTAATGAAGACAACTAAGCTAATTAAAGTGAACTCGAATTGATAAAGATTTAGTTAAATATTTATGCCTCAATCAATGCTTCGGTTAAAACATCCGTTGAAATATTAATGTATGCAATCAGTTAATTAAAGAAGAGCTCAGTGATCACTTCAGTAGATCAACATGATTTTAGTTAAGATTAAGTTAACTAAAGTGTTAATAAAAGGAATTAGTTAACTAAAGTTTTTTTCATAAAGACACTTTAGTTAAACTAAAAGACGTCACTTAAGTTATGACACTGGAGTTACACCTATTGCATGAAGACACTTAAGTTAGCATGTTAACTAAGTGATCCTACAGCCAGTTAAGAGGGAAGTTCACTCTGAATTCAATCAAGCATGATTTAATGTTAAATAAGAAAGGCATTCACATTGATTGAGCATGATGAAGAAATCCAGGTGCACAATAGGTATATAAGGAAGGAAAATCACAACAGTTTACATGGGAGGCTAAATTCCCCATGTAGTGATTCACTATTCCTTGTATGGCAGTGTTTTGACATGTTATTTATTGTAACGAACTCATTGGAAAGTCCATATGATTGATATCTCTTCTCTATTGTTTTGTATCTACACAAAGGGTGTTTATGATCTCTTATATTTTGAATGCAATCTGTTGTTGTAAAAGACATTCTCTGATATCTATCATAATTATACCGAGAAGATATGTTGGGTTTTTCATCCTAATTATTTGGAGGGTTTTCCCAAATTATATGTTTTGTTATGGTTGAATGTTTTATGTGATTGAATGTTCTATTGATTCAAGTTTCAGTATTTCCACATGTAAAGAATTAAATTTCAAAATCTCAACAAAGTTGCACAAAATTCAATAAGAAGAACATCCCAAGAGAACTGTGCATCACATCAATGACTCATAGAGTAGGAAAAAGAGTGTTAAAATATATATTAGAACCCTTGTCTTGTTGATTTACAATGAAGGTTAAGAGATCTATTTATCTCTTTCATCCCCTACCTTTTTTATTTCTTGAGCCTACAAGTTTAATAAAGTTAAAAATGAGTTATAATATTTTTAGGGTGTCTCCCACAAGTTGGGGACAAAACCGTAAAATAGACATAACATAGAAAATAAAACTAGCATAAGGATTCACTTGATGAAAGAGTGAGCCAAAGGTGGAAATCATGCTCCAACTAACCACTAGAAGTGATTTATCCCTCAAATTCCCTTTAACAAATCTTGTAAGCTCATTTTTCAATGATGACATCATAAGCCAAACTGCTAGAGGAGGGGCGTTTGATTGTTAGAATGAGTTGCAAGTGGGTCAAGGAGGTGTGCTAGGTAGGGGACACCATCCATTTACAAAATGAAATCACCTATGCATAATAAAAACCAATGTGGTCATGTGTGTAACAGCCATGTGCTAAGCGCACCTCCGTCACACCCAAGAGGCTGGCTTGGGAACCCATGTGGGAAAGACAGTTTGGTCAGAAACCTTGGAAAGTGATGTCTTGGCCAAGGGATGGAGCACATTAAGAGAATACAGACCTAGAAAGGGCACACTCCCCACAAACAAATCGCATTCTCACTCCTTATAACTTAGCAATCCCAAGTGAGTGACACCTTGGCACATCGGTGGTTGGCATCATGCTTGATCCTGAGCGCTCGTTGACGAAACAGATGCACCTTGAGGGAGCATAGAGCAATGACACCATGTGATGGAGATGAGTTCCATGTATTACCCAACAACCACCCTGGTTGCATGGGAGATGCGCTCATGGGAGTGCCCGGTTAGGTGTCCCTTGGACCGAGCACCCACTAGAAGGAGTGCCCCTACACGACGATGCGTGGGACTTAGAGCATGCCGAGGAAGGAAACCCATAGAAGAGCACCCGATTCCCAACTAAATACTACACTAGAAAGCATGTGCAAAATGTGGAGGGAAGTGGACCATCGGCAACAGAGGCTCGTCAGCAAGTAGTTGGTGTGCGTGCTATGTAAGGAAGCACGTCTACCTGGAGAAGTGCTCTCCCACATGATGCTATAAAGACACGATGATAAACAAAAGTTGGGACATCGATGTTTTGGAAAGTGACAAGTCACTAGGCATGCGAGATGGGGAGGCTTCCAAGACTAAGTCGCAACGCAGCCATTAAGACAGGTTTTACTCAGAAAACACAACACGGTTGTGGAGAAGCGCCAGTTTGGAAAGCTGGTGCTCTGTACGAGTTCAGTAAAGACAGTTGACAGTATCTATAGGGGTTATCAAATTTGGCAGATAGAGAGTTGGATGTACAGTTGGGGTCAACTCATCTTGTTGTATTTTGTAAACGAACGTGTGTTTTTTGGTTGGGAACACACTTGGAGCTCCTCCAATTTGTGGAAACTCCAGCTTTATAAAAGTTAGTTTATTAATACAAAGTTAAGGGGGTTGGTCGATTTGGAAACCCCACCATTATATTTGTCTCGTGTGTTTATTTGCTTGATTCATGAACTGAAATTTTTCTAAGTAAACAAGTTAACGAGATAAAATGATAAGTAATATTCCACAAGGTTAGGTAGTCTTCCAAGACGCTCTTGAGTGACAACATCATCAAGGTGCTTCTCGGTTAGTGTCGCACACCGTAGTTAAAGCACAGAACCAAAGTGTGTTTGATTGTCGTTGTGACAATGTACCCCAATGGGTCACTCTTAGAAGTCCTAGACACCAACCCATGGTATTAAAGCCCTGAATGGTTGGGACATCCACACACCGAAGGGGAAGTCAGTTATGCCACATAGCCAAGCACTCTTAAGAGTGAAACCAAGGGATATTGCCATGAACAATCTATGGGTACAACAACCCCTAATATAAACATACATACAATATACCTCACTTTGGCCTTTACAAAATTTTAAACCCCTTTCTCTAGGTTCAACCTTGTTGGAACGCTATAGTAGCTTTGAGGTGTAACACCACTAAATAAGATAAAGTGTTGATAGGTAGAAAAAATATCAAAGATGTATATGAAGAGTCAATGAGGAAGTTAAAGGAGTAACTAGAGAAAATAATAAACAACATGATATAATTGGGGTTAACTAATCTCATTATATATACCTAGAAATAGAGATGAAAGTTGACATATTGAAACTATAATCTATAGTATCTATTTTGACCATTCATACATGACTATTATATTTCACCATGAAATTGTACACCTAGTTCTAGGATGGTGGAGTTCAAGTGTTTGTTGAGTTAGTGCCATCTCCATGTCATTTCTAGCACTTTTTCATGTGCCAACTTTTTATTCATTCCAATCTACATAAAACTACTATGAGGATACTTCCACAACAACTTGAAGCATTCCACAACTAAAAACTACCTCATAAAAACAAAACAATACACATACTAGACAAATCATAGTCATATATTCTTTATTAATAATGAAAATGCTTGTTACATATTCCTCCCTTGCACATGGCAAGAAAGGGAGTTATGAAACTCTCTCCTTAACCTTTCTCTTATGCACCCACAAATCCTCAACGAATCGGAGAGGGGATTTCAATACAAGCTCATTACAAGACACGGTATCTCAATGACCTCTCAAACCTTATATTTGTTGAAATATTGTAACTTCAAAGGATATTCTAAATGTATTTTAATGATGTAACCCAAGGGAGCTATTATTATTCCTTCGTTGGGGTGTTACTATTGTAATTGGCCATCATAGAGTCATGAGGTAAAGTATCCATTGTAAGTCGGATCATTAGTACTGTAATGAATAATATAAAATATTGTTTTGAATCTTCCTAGGTGAAGTCGACCCAGACAGTTTAGTGGGGCTAACTTGTTTAGGGTAAAAGTTAGTTGGCTCAATGTGTATAAATAGGAGAGTTGTGATTCTTATTTGAACATAGACTCACTCAATTAAGTAGATCATAGGAGAGAGAGAGAGACACGGAAAAAAAAGAGGAGAACACATGTTTTTGGGGTTATATCTTATACATATTATATAGGGGAAGTTTTGGTTGGGTTTTCTCCCCCTTGAGAGTTTCCCAAGATAAATACTGTCGCATACCCCAAATTTGCAAAAACATTTTATGTTTTAGGAAACATTATGTTATAATTTTATTATAAATTTGTAATTAATGACCAAGTGGGTTCAAGGATAATTGCATGTAATTGCTGAATATTTTATTAATTAATAAATGAAAGATGAGGCAATAGCTTAAGGAGGCTATTAAATGAGTCTTTTACTGGTCACTTGGTGGAATAGGCTAGGTTGAGAGCAGATTGACACTTGACAACATCCTCAAACTACTTCTAGCTATTGCAGGAGGAAACTTCCCTATTTTTGTGGTCATGTTCCCAAAGAAAGTGGAACAAGAGTAGGTGGCTCATTAAATGAAAACTGACCCAAAGACCTAGGGATGCTAATAAAACTTCCCATTGAATTCAGCTGAGGCTGCTCATTCTTTACTTGTGAAAATTATGAGTGAATTTAGTGCATAAGAAATTCGATGGAGGGGACTAGCAGAAGTTTTCTTTGACTAAAAAGTGCTGAAGTTCTGAACTAGTGTAGATCATTTAAGTTGAGTTCGTACTACTACAAGCAGAACATATTACTGCTGATTACTCAGTAGAGTTGCAGAGGTTTACTAAACCAGTTCTGTCACCCAGTGCTTCAACCAGGTAGACCAGTAGACAGGCTCAGGGGTCTTGAGATTTGCAATTCAACTATCTCCTGGAGTTGGTTGGCAGGAATAGGCTCCTTAAGTTGTTGTCTCCTCTACTACATTTCCAGGTTCTACATGTTCTTACTAATTTCCCTATGCATACTTAGGATCAAGAAGGAATGAATTTAGGAAATAACATGTTATGTTTATGTTCATCTATTATTAGAATTATTGAAGGAAATCTTTTACTGTGAAAAGATAGACAAATTCTGGATTAGATATGGATTATGATAATTGATTAGAGTAATTTCAAATTTTACTGATGGATAAAATACCTAACTGTATTTTTCCACACCTTCAATAAGGTAGTACTATAGTACGATAGGTTAGATTAGATTCTGATGGTTAAATCAAATGAAGAATGCATGATTAGGTTTATTACATTTTACAGATTCTTTGTAGGAATGTTCAAGAGTTCCTTAGTTAGAATGCACCTGTTAAAAGAGCTAGACATGGACTATTTCCAAGAAATATCTTTATATATATATATATATATATATATATATATATATATATATATATATATATAGTCTATGCTCCTATTTACATAGTAAATAAATTACTAGCTATAAGCCTAATTATTATAATTATACATAGTAATTAAACATTATAAGAACATAAAAATAAATAAGTAGGAATAACTTTAAAAAATCAGTAAAATGAGGTATATAAATCACTTAGCTAATTTCATTACTAATTTAAGTAAGATTCAAACTTGAAATACATTACAATTAAATATTAACTTTGTAAAGATTTAAAAGTAATTAAAAATTTACAAAACCCTAATTTAGAGAAACTGTCAAATATGACCTTCATTTCCTTCTCTTTTTCCATAAGAGGGTTAATACAGTTTTACCCATAATTACTTGAAGCATAAATTCTTCATTTATACAAATACAAATTATCTATTTTATAAATACATAGAATTAAATAAACTTTTCACAGAAACAATATTAAAATTGTTTGTCAAGTATAAGCTAAGACTAATTAAGTAAGGACCTTTTAAATTCTCCAACCCAAGTACACAGTAAAAACACAGGTTGTACTAATCAACCCTTCTTTTTATTTATTTCCTGAAATAATTGTTTTTATTGACAGAGAAAAACTCAAACTATGTTTTAAAAATAATATCTTAAACATTTTCCTCTTTCTAATTAAAAATAAAAAATTATGGACTTAAACAGAAATAAAAACCTTTTCTAAATTCTTAACCATCTATTCATCAATACGAGTATTGTAGTAGAAAAGTGATTTAAATTAATTTAAAACTTTAACAAAATTGAATTTTTAACCATTACAAGAAACCCCACAGTCTTCCATCGACCTCGTAAAAACCACAGTTCACGACCGAATATGGGAATATCTAACACAGTAAGCCTTTAAAGCTTAAGCAGAATATAAATATATTTAAAACCCTCTCTAAATACATTTAAAAATACCATCGATATCATGGATTTAAATCCTGTCCAAAATATAAATTCTTGTAAATCAAGTTACGGCCGCAAGTGCTTCATAAAATTTTCCATTAAAATATTTAAGTCATGGCTAAACAGCCTTCCCAAAAATAAACAGAGTACATCGTAGCCACGACCAAGGTAGTACACAAACCAAGTGAAACAGTATCACCCATGAACCCTCACACCATTGTAGAGGAAACCTCAGGTAAGGACCAAGGTTGACTCGTTTTCTGAAGAAGCGTAGAGACCCCCTCTTCACTGGAGTCTTCGAGCTGCCTGTAAACTGACTTGCACACCATTAAAGATTGGATAAGCTTCCTGTACATATAAAAAAAAGAGACATAGCAAATGAATTTATGGCAATGTAAATCGATAATGATGTTTACCTAAGAAATTTCACCACCAGCCGCATAATGGCCTGATTACACAGCGTTTTCAACTGATTGAATATCCTCTTACCCTAGCAACTGGAAGAAGAGACTGATAAGCTCCCACTCAACGATCAGGTTAAGCTATCAACCAAAAACCACGATGAAACCATGATGAAACCAAAACTGAAAGCACATTGCTATTTCAAACAGAGTTCACTAGTGAATAAATCACGAAGGGAAACTCTCGTAGAAATCACGATTGGCAACAAAGGCCCTTATATGCAGAGAATAGCAAAGGTGACAAAGGCTCTCACATGTAAAGGAAATCCACAGCGACGAAGGCCCTCAATTGCAGCAGAAAAAAAATGGTGAAGCTATGAGACCGTAAGGCTATGGCTCCCTCTCCACATTAGGCAAAAGATAGGGTAAATGCGCAAATTTAGGGTTTTTGAGACATATATAGTAAATCTATAAAAGTCAATATAACCATCAACCACATGGAAGATCAATATGTTTTGGAATTGTGGGTCTAGCTCTATAGTTTCAAGAGTCTTGGATCAGCCTACAAGTAAAAAGATTTTACATAAAATTTTGGCTATAAACCCTTTCAACAATCGAATAATATCTTTATATTATAATATGCACAGTATAATCTTAAAGAAAAATGTTATTGGTGGTAATCTTTGCATAAACTAGGGATTACAACTATGTTTTAAGAACCTTGTAATTCATAATAACTTATGCAAAAGAATCTTTAACATTGTTAACATTATAAACGAACACCTTGTGATAAATTTTAGGACTTGCAAAAAGACCTTTAGAAAACCTATGATAATACATTGGTTAAAAATACTTATATGTATAAGATTGCAAGTATAGAAAGATTCATAGCATGATTCTTAGTATGAGTATTATCACTTAGTTTTGTTATAGGGTAGTAATTTTTACATCATATCTCCTTGTGAGATGACGGTCATGCGAAGGCTAGGTTAGATAGATTTTGTAGGAAATGATATCTTCATTCCTTACACAAAGCAGTAATACTACTTGTTTAACGATATAATGTTCATATTATTTCATTTCCGCCTGGTAAATACTTAAGCAGATAGTAGATTGTTTTCTGCATTAAATCATTAGTTCCATGTATGAATATCAATCATTATACCTTATGACTATACCTAGATTTAGGTTTTCCTAGTTTACATAACATTTGAATATTGTTGAGACAAATACTTATGAACTATCATTGGTAACAAGTAATAAGGTATCAAATGACCTGGTATACAAATTTATCTTTCTCTAGAATGGTATATAGGACCTAAAGTGATAATAAATAAATGAAAGTTTGATGAACAAGTTATAGTCGAGGTGAGGTAGAAGAACAACTGGATTTATGTTTAGATTCTCCAAATACTTATGCATACAAGAATTTAAATAAAACATAAATATACAGTTTCAACGATACCTCCTTTATTTTGATCAAATATGTAAATTAAACAAATATACTAGCATTTTTATTGATGCTAGTTGAGATAATTAATCTCTATCCAGAAACTGGTAACAAAACGTCTTACCTGTAAAAAGACCTGTAAAAGAAGCATCACTTCACTCCATTAGCTAAAAATCTAAGTAAGCCTTGGACTTAACTGAACCTGCTTCATGTTTACAAACAGTAAAATAAACTTTAGCACATAGTAAACAAACACATGTTTCATTTCATGTTATTCCAAATCATAACCTGCTAAATCAAATCTTTAATAATGATTTATGAAAGTGTTATCTCCCAAAATAATTTATTTTGATAGTATGAAGAATTTAACTCATGCAATAAAGGATATGAATATCACTGACAGTTTGAAAGCCTCTGTTTTTTATTTGGATGAAAATTTTACAAGTTGTAGCTTTCGGTGGCTTAGGTGAGGACTATCATAGCCCATTAGCCACCGAAAAGCTATGTTTTGGTGGCTAAACAGTTGAACATGGGACAAAGGCGAACCACCGAAAGCGGTCTGAGCAAGCAGGGTCAAAGTAACACTTTCGGTGGCTTAGGAGAGACTAGAGAGAGAGATAAAAAGGGTTTAAACTGCCGAAAGCGAGTGGCAAGCAGTGTAGGGAAAGGTACATTCGGTGGCTTAAGCGAGGCTCAGAACATCTCATTAGCCATTGAAAAGGGTCATTTTTGGCAGATTAGAAAAGTGTGCAACACATATGCTAACCATCGAAAGCTAGAAGATAAATATCAGGTGAAAAACCCTTTCGACGGTTTAGGCGAAAGCTATGACATTTTATTGACCACTGAAAGAACAGGTTTTCGACAGTTAAAAAGGTTTTTGACAAAGTCGCTATCTATCGAAAGCAAAAATTCACCATGGCAATGGGGTAAAGGTTCCGATGGCTTAAGCAAGAAGGATAACGTTTAGTTAGTCACCAAAATCCAGCTTTTCAATGGCTAGCTGACAAAATCACGGAGGATCTTAAACCACCGAAAGGCCAAAATAAGGAAACGGTTGGGATCTGTCACATCCGACCCCGTCAGGAAGACAAAAGATCATTTTAGAGCATGATTACCCACCAAAAATATCTAGAGCCATATGACTGCATGGGAAATGAGTGAAAGGGGTTGTTATGCAAATAGCACAAACTAATATGACTGCCAACCTTCAGTTTTCCTCCACCTGTCCCAAAGGTCATCAAATAGCCATCGAATGCTCTGGCTGAAGTAGGTTACGGTTATATGGGAAAAGAGATCTCAAGGATTGAGCTGCTATCATCACTTTGGTGACCTCATTTTCCATAAAATATATAAAACCCTCATAATCAGTGCCTTGGGACTCCATCATATTTCATTGTCAAAATTAGCATTGTTCCCACTAGAAAAATGAGCTCTAAAGGAGAAGCTTGCTGAAGCACACTATATACAAAGTCTAAAATTTGTTTTACAGGTACCCAAGAGATACACCCATCAAGATGAAGAAGAGTGGACTAACTCTCAGGTAGGAGCTAGGTGATGTCAGTTATTTAGAGGCTCATCCAGAGGTTTGCAGACTATTTCAGGAGGTAGACTACTACAAATTATGTGAAAAAATACAAGGTTTCCATCAGCAGGTGGATGAAGCTTTTTCCCTGTCATTTGATGGTTCAAAAGTAGTCACAGGAAGGGAGGATTTTCTCATAGATGAAGCACTAATCTCAGAGGTGACTGAACTCCCTTGCATAGGAGAGAAGTGGTTCAATACCACCATACCCAAAGATGTGGAATTCAGATCATATCTCATGCCTGAGCATAGGGGAATAACATGGAAGAAGAGTGTGCCATCATCATGGTTGGAAGAGAACTGGAAACAACTGCTAAAGGCCATTGTGGTCTATTTAACCTGTGAAGGGAGATGCAATAGAGCAATGATCTATCATTTCAAACTCATGAACCACTTCACAGGTAAAAACCCTCTTAATTTGCCCTTTTATTTACATAGGAGTCTAGGGAAGATGGCACATCAAGTGAAATCCCAGCCATCTAAGATTGCTGGCAGGCTGTGCCACCATGGTCTTATCTAGCTATTGGTCCGGGAGTTGTTGAAGAGAACAAACATGGATTGGCCTTATTTTCTGTTCTGGAATGGCTTTGAGATAGGATTTCATCTAGAGGAGAAAGGGAAGTCTCCTGCCAAGAAATCCTGCACTCCAAGGAGTGGGAGAAGAAGGAGGAGGGCCATTTCCCCAACTATAGCAACAGAACAACCTCCCTCCTCCTCCAATACCAAGAAGGCAAAAAGGAATTTGGATTTCAGTGAGAAAGGCCAGGAGGCAGAAGCACACTAGGAGAATGTCTTAAACCTACCCTATTCAGACACTGAGGACTAAAAAGAAGAGGATGCAGCCATAGCTCTGCAAATTGTACCATTAATTAAAGCATTGCCATCCCCCACACCACAGGAACAAGAAGAACCAACAGAAAGGCCTTCCTCCAGCAAATCTAGAAGCCAAAGGATCAATCAGCTACTAAGGCAGGTTTATGAAATGGAGGTCTTGGAGAGAGAACTAAAGAGAAACAATGGGACATTGACTAGGAGTAATAAGCTATTGCACAAATCCTACTTGGAGCAGAGAGAAAGATACATTTTCTTGAAAAGTCTGAACACAAGATACCTAAAGGACAATACCAGACTACTCAGGATGGTTAGGCTCCAAAGGATGCATTTGAAAGAAGCCAAAGAAAACCCTAGCAGCCACCTTGCCTTATCAAACCTAGCTGAAGCAGCCATCGGTCTCTAGCCTCCTGAAACCAGCCAAGGCATTGTTAACACCCCTAGCATGAAGCTTGCAGAAGAGAGAATCCGAGCCAACAGGTCTGAGAAGACATTTTTGATGAAAACCTAATAATTTTGGTAAAACAGGGCTTTTGGTGGCTTAGGCGGACGATGGAACAATCCATTACCCACTAAAAGCACCACTTTCGGTAGCTAACGGGTCCGATAGACTGGTCGCTTAACCACCGAAAGCGGACAGAGGTTTAAAAACAAGTTTTTGGTAGACAGAACTGGTTTTGGGCAAATGCAGATGGTTCATGGACATGATCTGAAGACAAAGGGTGCTGAGGGACACATAAGAAAAGGTCTGTGTGAGATCCACTATGACATAACCACGCCAAAGGATACCATCCCTAGATATCAAAGAGAAATCAGGGGTCTAACTAGCAGAGGACCAGCAGCAGTGATCACCAGCATTGCTTCAGTTATTTAATATTCAGTCAGTGAACTAAATCTTCATCATAGTTAGACAAGTAGTTAGGTAGGGTTTCAAACCCTAATTTGAAAAAACTGTCGCTTTGAGTATTTTTGTAAAAACAGATCCAAGTTTTAGGATCTGTACTTTTTGTAAAAGGCTATAAAGCCTAAAATCGATTTTATAATAAGGGTTCAACTTCGGGGATTTAAAAGCCTATAATGCTTTCGACTTCTCATTTTTACTCTTCATGAATATAAGCTCTTTTGTTATGATCTGTTCAGCCATCATCTCCTTCTTTACTGTACTTATGCCTCAATGTGTATTTAGGTCATTTTTAGATTGATTAATAGTTGATAGATGTCATCCTATTGGTTTGTTATTGAAATTTGATTTATAAGTGCCATCCTTATCATGATTTAGCCATTTATATGCATGTGTTTTGTATGTAAGTCTGCCAGCCTGATGAGTTCTTCATCCCTGCACCTATTGTCAACTTCTAAGCAATTGTAACTAAAAGCCTTGTAAATGAGTGAGTTTTATGCATGCCTTGAGAGTGGAAAGGTTATATAGGTCAACTGACTTGATCCATATCAAAAAAACCCTAAAAACATTGTAAGTTACCAGGCATCCTCGAGCTACAACGTAGAGGATTTTCTTGGAGTGATAACAAATTGGCGCTGTTGCCGAGGATGAAGAGACTAAAGCTTAGCTTCCCTGGGAGATGACATAGATCCTTGCTTTGATGATAGACAAAACTTGGACACTATTATGGTTGTAATCATCTATCTAAGGACTCCATTGAAATAAGGTGGCTTCAAGAAGATCAAGTACCAGAGCAAACCCTAAGGGGCCACCTGCAACACCATTTTTAGATCCAAAAGAAATTTTGAGAAGAGTTAGGGCTTAACTGAGATAGACCAGTAGTGTTGCACAAAAAGCTACATCAAGTATTTCAAGAAATCTTTATGTTATTATTACTTCTGCTGAAACTCTTAATTCTCAGGAATTTATAGATACATCAGAAAAATCTAGGGTTTGGGCATCTTCAAGCACTGTTGCTTGTGAAGATCCAATCCTTGGTGACTTCACTGGGATAAGTATACCACCACCTTCTCAGCAAGTATCTCCATCAGTGCTACCTTCCTCAACCCTATCCACACCCATTTCCAATATGGCTACCCCTCAATTGACCAAGATGGAGAGGATCCTCGTGGCTAGGTATGCCCCCCTAATTTTCCAAATCCCCTCTCAGCCATGCCTACTAGGGATTATATCAAGTATATGCCTAAGTTTACAGGGGAAGGGGATTTCACTGCTGAAGAACATCTAGAGGCATTTTACAGCTATGCTGAAAATATTAACATAGAGCAAGAAGATGTATGGGCTAGGGTTTTTGTGCAAAACCTAGATGTTCAGGCTAGGAACTGGTTTAAGGAACTTCCTGCTAGATCAGTGGCAGAAACAGAGGCCCTAGATGACATTTTCCTAAAGCATTGGGGAGAGAGGAGAGACCACCTCCACTATATCACAGAATTCAGCAACCTAAAAAGTGAAAATGGGTAGTCTATCTCCAACTTTACCAAGAGATTCAACAATATGTACAGCAAGATCCCCACTAAAATTAAGCCCACTGATACCTCAGCTAGGATAACTTATGCAAATGCCTTTGAATCTGATTTCTGCCTACTTCTCAGAGAAAGGAGGTCTGCCTCCTTATCACTCATGTAGGATGCTGCCCTAGAGTAGAGTCAAACATTCTGGCATCCCTGAAGGTCAAAGGGAAGATAGACAGGAAGAAGCACCCAGCAAACCCTAGTGGGGATTCTGCATTAGAGAACAAGATTGACAAAATGACCAAACTGTTAGATAACCTGACTACTGAAATGTCTAAATTGAAGGACCAAGGACATCTACCTGTGAGGGGTAAAGGGCCAAGTGATTTTGCTCCTCGAAACCCTAATTTTGTTCCTTATAGAAGAGGAAACCCCCCAGTTTAGATTCTCGGAAGGGAGAGGAACCAAGGGGAAAATTAGAGAATAAGAGCTCCATTTCAAAATGTTGTATTAGAAGAAGATACAGAATTCATTGAAGAAGAAGGAGAAGCTGAAGACAACATCCACTGCATGGAGGATGAGGTGGACTATTCTTTTCTGACACATACAGAATATGAAGAATCCCTAATTGATGAGCAGATCACTGAAGAGGCTGTCTATCAAGCTAATGGTCAGGGAGGTTACCAGCTCATGTCTAGGCGGGTTGCTCCTCTCAAGAGGAATGTTGTACCTGTCCAGCATTCTACTGCACCAGCTAGAAAGGTTGTTGTTTTACCAAAGAAGGTGGCTGTCACATCCAAAGCATTGGAGAATCCATCACCTTCAGCCATTCCTGATCAAGTCCAACTCAAACCCCCAGTTCATGAGGTAATATTTCCAGATAGGCTACATTATTCTTTCAACCTTGAATCTAAAATTCAAAAATTGAAAATCCCTTTCCCTTTAATTGAGCTAATAAAAAATGATGCATTCAAGTCCTCCATTCTGAATTCCCTTCAGCCTAAGGTACACATTGACACTGACTTTGTGAACCTGCAAGATGACAAGCTTGTTGTAACCATGGGCCCCGTGATCGAAGACCTAAAGGACTCATGCCCACCATTCTACATATCCTTGAATATCCATGATAAAATCCTCCATAACTGTCTGCTGGATTCAGGAGCCTCTCATAACCTAATGCCAAAGGCTGTGATGGATGAGATTGGTCTCAGCATCACCAATCCCTACCATGATTTATTCTCCTTTGATTCCAGGAAGTTCAACTGCTTGGGCCTCATCGAAGACCTTGTTGTGAACCTAACTCAACTACCTTCGAAAAGCATCATGATGGACATTGTAGTAGCTGATATCCCTCCAAAATTTGGTCTCTTTCTATCTCGGTCATGGAGAAAAAGACTAGGTGGAACCCTTTATATGGATCTTACATATGCCACCATTCCCATGTTTGGAGGAGAGACTAAGAGGCTGTACCAGGAAAATCAGCTGGCCTACATCATAAGCAAGGAGAGAAACTCAATGAATCACCCCATCTATGCGGTGGACACTGATTTTGGGTCATGCATTTTGCAAATAGATGATTCTCAGTAGACATCAGTCCATCTCACTAAGCCCACCTGTCAGCAGCACGAAGAAGTGACCACAACAATCTGGACCATGTTTTGTGATGGGCCTATCACTCAAAGCTTAGTAGGTGCAGGTGTAGTATTGATCTCCCCATCTAAGGAAAACATCCATCTGTCCTATAAGATTGATTTCAAAACCACTAACAACATAGCAGAATATGCCAAGCTTTGCTGCTAGGAGTTAAAGCTTCCAAGGATATGGGGATCATTTGCATGAATATTTTTGGAGATGTAGACCTCATCATACAGCAGGTTAACAACACTTTTCAGACAAAAAATATCAGACTAAAGGCCTACAGGGACGAGGTATGTAAACTCAGAGACTCCTTTATGTTTTTTGAACTTTCATATATACCTAGGGCTTTGAATCACCTGGTGGATTCCCTGGCTGTCTCTGCAAGTTTGTTTGTTCCTCCTTTACCCCCTAAGCTCAGCTATGATGCCCAAGTCAAGTACCAACCCTATCTGCTAGACAATGTCAAATTTTGGAGAGTGTTTGAGAATGATGATGAGCTTATTAAATTCCTGCAGTTAGTAGATGAATTCTCTGATATACACATAGACTAGGAAATACTAAACATGGAGGAATCCAAATAGCTCAAGTTAAAAGATAAAGTGGCTGATCAAAACATTATCCAATTGCTCAGCAACTACATACCCCAAGGTCTAGTACCACTGGAAGAGTTGTTTGATCACAATGACATCCCTTTCAAGCCTTCCAAAAAGGAGCTAGATCCTGCTATCCAAGAGCAAAACATAGGGAGCCAAAGCCATCCAAAACTGATAAATCTATCCACTGGGTTGAATGCTAATCATAGGTCTAAATTTTGCACCTTGATAAAAGAGTTTGCTAATGTCTTTTCCTGGGAATATAGTGACCTAAGAACTTATGACACCAATATCATCCAGCATAGAATTCCTTTGGAGAAGGACACCATTCCTTTTAAGAAGAAGCTGAGACCCATCTACCCTCTCCCTCTCCTATTACCAGTGATTGAAAAGGAAATCCACAAGCTCCTCAAAGCTAAGATCATAATCCCCCTTAGGTATTCCAAGTGGATTGCAAACCTAGTAGTGGTAAGAAAGAAAAATGGAGAAACCAGGTCTCCAGGTTGTGTGTGGATTTTAGGAACCTGAACAAGTGTTCCAAGAAAGACAACTATCCACTGCCCAAGATGGAACACCTATTACAGAAAGTCTTAGGGGCTAGGGTTATGTCCTTCCTTGATGGATTCTCTGGATACAACCAAGTTGTTGTGCACCCTGATGACCAAGAGAAGACTGCCTTTACCACCCCCTAGGGCATCTTCATGTATGCTAAAATGCCATTTGGGCTAATGAATGCTGGGGCTACTTTTCAGAGAGCCATGGACCTAGATTTTGTAGGACTAAAAGATAAGTTTGTGCTGATATATTTGGATGACCTAACAATTTATTCTCACAACCATCATGACCACTTGCAGCATTTAAGGAAGGTATTTCTGAAGTGCAGAAGTTATGGAATATCACTGAACCCCAAGAAGTCCCAGTTTGCATTCAATGAAGGAAAGCTCCTAGGACACATAGTCTCAGCTAAAGGTGTAAAGATCGATCTGGTAAGGGAGGAAGAAATCCAAAAGCTTCCAATACCAAGGTCAAAAAGAGACATTTGGCCCTTTTTAGGAAAGAAAAACTTTGTCAGGAGGTTCATTCCTAGTTTCTCCGAGCTAGTAAAGCATATAACAGCCATGCTGAAAAAAGATGCAGAAATAAAGTGGACTGACCAGGAAAGAAACTCTTTTGAAGACATTAAGAAGGCTATCATGGAGGCCTCAACCCTGATTAGTCCTGACTACACCAAGGGTTTTTACATTTTCTCTTTTGCATCTTATGACACAGTGGCAGCTGTACTATTACAAAAGAATGATGAGGGTCTTGATCATCCAATTGCATTCTTCAGCAAAACCTTGAGAGATTCTGAGATGAAGTATGACCCAATTGAGAAGCAAGCTTATGCTCTCATAAAATCTTTGAATACTTTCAGAATCTACATTCTCCATGCAAAGGTCCTTGCATATGTCCCTTCAGCTGCTGTGAAGGATGCTTTGACTCGGCCTGACATTGATCAGAAGAGAGCTATGTGGATTGCCAAACTCATTGAGTTTGATATAGAGGTGAAACCCACTAAGCTGGTAAAGGGACTAGGTCTATCCAAACTCATGGCCAAAGAAAACTGTGAACTGATGGGAATAAATTTCACATGTGTCAAATCAACAAAGGTGCAAACTGTGGTAGCAGTAGAAGCATAAGTAAATCAAGATCAGAATGGCATTCCATCAGTAGCTGAGAACATATCTTCATGTGAGTGGTACTCATGTATCATTCAATTTTTGCAAAAATTAGAAATTTCTCCTGATCTCACTCCTAACCAAGCACGAGCTCTTAAGTTGAAATTTGTTAATTTTTGCATAATTGACAAACTCCTGTACTGGAAAGATCAGTCTGGAATTTTGCTAAGGTGTCTAGATAAAGAGGAAGCAGAGCAGGTCATGCATCACTTTCATTCCAACACATGTGGAGGCCACCACTATTGGAAAACCATATCCCACAAGATCTTAAGAGTAGGATATTATTGGCCAGTCCTCTTTGCTGATGTATGCACTTTTGTAAGGGTCTGTGACCAATGCCAAATATTTATAAGGAAGCAGTAGCTCAAATCCTTGCCCCTTAGGCCTATTATGGTGAATGGCCCTTTCCAGCAATGGGGTCTGGATTTCATAGGTGAAATAAATCCATCTTCTAGTGGACATCATAAATGGATCTTAGTAGCCACTGACTACTTTACCAAGTGGATAGAAGCAGTACCCACCAGGAATGCCACTCATCAAGTCATCATGATATTTTTATATGAGAATATCTTTAGTAGGTTTGGCTGCTCGGTAAGGTTAGTAACTGATAATGTACCAGCTTTCAAGGCCGGGGCATTAGTTAAAATGTGTAAATCAATGGGTATTCAACTGGTACACTCCACATCCTATTATCCTCAAGGCAAAGGCCTGACTGAGTCATCCAACAAAAGCTTAGTCAGAATCATCAGGAACTGCTGGAGACAAATCAGAAAGGTTAGGATTCAAAGCTTAAGTTTGCTTTATGGGCTGATAGGGTAACAGACAAAAGATCCATAGGGACTTCTCCATTCAAGATAGTTTATGGAACTGAGGCCCTTTTTCCTATCCATCTCATTCTTCCAGTGGCAAAGTTATTTCAGGAAGAGGAATATGAACCAAATGATATGGTGAGAAGGATGATGGACTTGGTGGAGTTATAGCAAATCAGGGAGTAAGTTGTAGGAAAATCACAAGCCCATCAGCAGAGGATAAAGGGCATGTTTGACAAAAGAGCAAAATTAGACAACTTCCAGGTTGGAGATTGGGTCCTCAAGTGGGATGCTGTCAGAGGGGATAAGGGAAAACATGGAAAATTCGACTCTTTATGGATTGGCCCTTTTGTGATAGCCCAGGTACATAAGAATAACACCTTCAAATTGCAGAATCTGGAAGGGGAAGAGGTATTTGATGGCCCAGTGAAAGGGAGGTTCTTGAAACTCTATTTTATTTGAGACTTTGAGGCCTTATTATTGTAAATCAGTAGATAGTAGGTTGTTATGCTTTCAGAATAAACTCCATGCCCAATGGAACAATAAATGATAGTGTTAAGTTACTTAGTTGCTTTTAGGGAAAGACATTTTGGTCTGGGATTCTTGGGACCTCACTAGGAGGTTCCCATCCCCAAGTAGGAGCCAGATGTTATCTCCCAAAATAATTTATTTTGATAGTATGAAGAATTTAACTCATGCAATGAAGGATATGAATATCACTGACAGTTTGAAAGCCTCTATTTTTTATTTGGATGAAAATTTTACAAGTTGTAGCTTTTGGTGGCTTAGGAAAGGACTATCATAGCTCATTGGCCACCAAAAAACTATGCTTCGGTGGCTAAACAGTTGAATGTGGGCCAAAGGTGAACCACCGAAAGCGGTCTGAGCAAGCAGGGTCAAAGTAACACTTTCGGTGGCTGAGGTGAGACTACAGAAAACTCATTAGCCACTGAAAATGGGTGCTTTTGGCAGACTAGAGAGAGAGATAGAAAGGGTTTAAACCGTCGAAATCAAGTGGCAAGTAGTGTCAGGAAAGGTACATTTGGTGGCTTAGGTGAGGCCTAGAAAATCTCATTAGCCACCAAAAAGGTTTGTTTTCGATAGATTAAAAAAGGGTGCAACACATATGCTAACCACCGAAAGATGGAAGATAAATATCAGGTGAAAAACCCTTTCGGCGGTTTAGGCGAAAGCTATGGCATTTTATTAACCATCGAAAGAATAGGTTTTCGACAGTTAAAAAAGGTTTTTGACAAAGTCGCTATCTACCAAAAGCAGAAATTCACCACGACGATGGGGTAATAGTTCCAGTGGATTAAGAAAGAAAGATAACATTTAGTTAGCTGCCAAAAGCCAGCTTTTTGGTGGCTAGCTGAAAAAATCACGGAGGATCTTAAACCACCGAAAGGACAAAATAAGGAAATGGTTGGGAACTGTCACATCCGACCTCGTCAGGAAGACAAAAGATCATTTTAGAGCATGATTACCCACTGAAAATATCTGGAGCCATATGATTGTGTGGGAAATGAGGTTTAATAACAGGAACAAGAAGAACCAACAGAAGGGCCTTCCTCCAGCAAACCTAGAAGACAAAGGATCAATTAGCTACTAAGGCAGGTTTATGAAATGGAGGTCTTCGAAAGAGAACTAAAGAGAAATAATGGTACATTGACTAGAAGAAACAAGCTATTGCACAAATCCTACTTGGAGCAGAGAGAAAGATACATTTTCTTGAAAAGGATGAACACAAGATACCTGAAGGACAATACCAAACTACTCAGGATGGTTACGCTCCAAAGGCTGCAGTTGAAAGAAGCCAAAGCAAACCCTAGCAACCATCTTGCCTTATCAACCCTAGCTAAAGCAACCATCAGTATCCAGCCTCCTGGAACTAGCCAAGGCGCTGTTAACACCCCTATCACAAAGCCTGCAGAAGAGAAAAGCTGAGCCAACATGTCTGAGAAGACATTTTTTATGAAAATATAATAATTTTGGTAAAACAGAGATTTCGGTGGCTTAGGAGGATGATGGAACGGTCCAATAGCCACCGAAAGCACCACTTTCGGCAACGAACGGGTCTGATAGACTGGTAGTTTAACCATTGAAAGTGGACATAGGTTTAAAAACAAATTTTTGGCAGATAGAACCGGTTTCGGGCAACTGCAAATGGTTCATGGATGTGATTTGAAGACAAAGGTCACTGAGGAACACATCAGAAAAGGTCTCTGTGATATCCACTATGACATAACCACGCCAAAGGATACCAGCCCTAGCTATGAAAGAGAAATTAGGGGTCTGACTGGGAGAGGACCAGCAGCAGTGATCACTATCATTGCTTCAGTTATTTAATATTCAGTCAGTGAACTAAATCTTCATCGTAAAAACAGATCCAAGTTTTAGGATCTGTACTTTTTGTAAAAGGCTATAAAGCCTAAAATCGATTTTGTAATAAGGGTTCAACTTCGAGGATTTATAAGCCTATAATGCTTTCAACTTCTCATTTTTAATTCATGAATATAAGCTCTTTTGTTATGATCTGTTTAGCCATCATCTCCTTCTTTACTGTACTTATGCTTGAATGTGTATTTAGGTCATTTTCAGATTGATTAATAGTTGATAGTTGTCATTCTATTGGTTTGTTATTGCAATTTCATTTATAAGTGCCATCCTTATCATGATTTAGCCATTTATATGCATGTGTTTTGGATGTAAGTCTGCCAGCCTGATTAGTTCTTCATCCCTGCACCTATTGTCAACTTCTGAGCAATTGTAACTAAAAGCCTTGTAAATGAGTGAGTTTTATGCATGCCTTGAGATATAGGTCAACTAACTTGATCCATATAAAAAAAAACCCTAAAAACATTGTAAGTTACCAGGCATCCTCGAGCTACAACCTAGAGGAGTTTCCTAGAGTGATAACAGAAAGAAAATATTTAAGTATGCAGATCTAGAATTTAATAAAGGAATTAGTTCTAGTTTAAACCTTATTATGTTAATTGTTAACAATTAAATGTCCCTCGGAAGTGACGATTGTAAACATTTAATGTCATAGGAAAAATTTTAAATTTTTATGAATTTTTGGAGTATTACATGTGGTATCAAAGCACACGTTCAAAAACTAGGCCTGAATGCAGCTCAACTTGCATAGACAAACAGTAAATTAAATGCATGCATACTCATTATTATTATTATTTTTGAAATGTTATTACCATAATTTTTTTTTGAGTTAGAACTGCAGGTATGGAAAGACTCGGGGAATATACATATGAGGATTTCCCATTTATTGAACAAAGTAATTCTAGAAGAGAACCATTTCAGAAAGAAATAGCTAACAATTCTTTAGAATTATTACAAACTGTTAAATAATTAAGAACCGAGATGGAAACAGTTAAAAAAGAAAATGAAAGAATTCTAAGAGCTCAAGAGGAGCTGAACTAGATACTGATGGAAAAATTTCATAGTGAAGAAAAAGATAAATAGATAGGATCTGAAGATATGTCCTACCATCACAAAAGTAAAAAGTCTAAACACTCTAAAATTGAAAGTAGATCGTCCTCTGAAATTTACGGTGACTCACATAGGAAGAATTCTCAATACAGTAGTGATAGCCGTGAAGATAATTATCATTCAAGAAAAAGAAAATTTAAGCCTTATGAAGAAATTTCAAGAGAATTTAAGAAGATAAAACCACCCACTTTCAACGGTGAAACTGAGAAAGGGGAAGAATCTGAATCATGGTTGTCTGGATTGAAGAAGTATTTCCAAATCTATAATTACTCTAACCAACTAAAAGCAAGGATGGTCATTTACAACTTAACTGGGAAGGCATATATTTGGTGGCAGGATTTAAAATGAGTAAAAGGTAATAGGGAAAATACCATTAACTAGAGTACCTTTAAGAAATACTTTAAAAAGAAGTTTGTGTCAGAACAGTACTACGAAGAGTGAGCTAAGGAATTTTATGAACTGAAGCTGGGAACTATGAACATGAAATAATTAAATAGTAAATTTTTAAGTTTGCTGCGTTACATGCCTTACATTGTGGATGAGAAGCCTAAGGTACAGCGGTTTCTAAGTTGTTTACCTTTTCACATTAAAGACATAATTGAATATGATAATCCAAAAAACCTAGAGGAGGCTATGTGAAAGGAAATTTTTTACTATGAGCAGAACCGCAAAAAGGAAAGCATGTCAAACTGGAAGGCTAAGAGGTCTAATAATTTTGAACAGAAGAAAAAGGGTTTCGCATCTAACCACAATTTTAGGAATAATAACACACGTAATTTTCCTAACAAGAATTTCCAAGGAGATAAAGGTAATTCATAGTTAAACCCTAGTGGCCCTAGAAATAAAGAACCTACTAATAATCACAGCAATTACATTAAGAATAATGAATGTAAAGAACCAGTAAAGTGTTGGGAGTGTAATGGACCTCATTATGCATCAATCTGCCCTAACAGAAAGAAGACTGTTAGCAACATACATACGGTGCAAGAGGAGATGATTGTTGGTGACTTAGCAAGGACAATGCCCAGGATCAATGTGGCACTGGAAAACAAGCAGGTGGATTATCAAACTTCCATGGTGGAAGTAGAAGGTAAGCTGAATCAAACACCCATTTCTATCTTAATTGACCTAGGGGATAGCCTGAGTTATATTTCTCCTGATTTAGTATAAAAATGCAAGTTATTAGTAGAAAATTTTGGAAAGTCATGGTTAGTTCAACTAGCTACTCGAGCAAAAAGAAAAGTGATTAGTTTTGTAAAAGATTGCACTGTAAGTATGGATCAGTTTGAAACCTCTGTGAAGCTAATTGTACTTCCTTCAGTCTCTTATGGCATGTTAATTGGTATGGACTGGTTAGAACAACATAGAGTAGTTCTGAACTGTTTCAATAAAACTTTTACTTGCATAAATAATGAAGGAGAAACAATAACCGTAATAGGAATCCCTAGGAAAACAACTATCAGAAAAATCTTTGCTTTGCAATTAAAGAGAGTTGTTCAGAAGGGTTGTAAAGCCTTTGCTGTAACTGTAATTAACGAAGAGCATACTAATAATGAAGATAAACTAAAACTGGAAGATATTCCAATCCTAAGGGGGTATTCAGATGTATTTCTGAAAGAAATTTTGGGACTGCTTCCGAAAAGGGAGTTAGACTTCACTATCGAGTTGGTACCTAGTGCAGTGCCCAGCTCAAAAGCCCCTTATCGGATGAATATATTGGAACTAAATGAATTAATATCACAGTTAAAGGAACTTATTGATAAGAATTATATCAAACCTAGCGTGTCTCCTTGGGTAGCACCCGTTATTTTTCGTTAAAAAGAAGGACAGTACTCTATGCTTATGCATTGATTACCATCAACTTAACAAAATGACCATTAAGAATAGATACCCGTTGCCCAGCATAGATGATCTATTTGATCAGCTGCGTGGAGCAACTGTATTTTCAAAGAGTGATTTATGATTTGGTTATCACCAGGTCTGAATCAGAGATGAAGACATTTTTAAAACAGCTTTTAGGACCAAATATGGTCACTATGAATTTGTTGTTATGCCATTTGGGCTTACTAATGCCCTGGTTGTCTTCGTGTGCTTAATGAATAATGTATTGCATAAGTACCTTGATAAATTTTTGGTGGTATTCATTAACGACATTCTAATTTATTCTAATTCTAAAGAAGAACACGAAGAGCACTTAAAAATTATTTTACAAGAATTGCGAGAACATCAGCTTTATGCTAAATTTAGTAAGTGCGATTTCTTTAAGGATAAAATACAGTACTTGGGACATGTAGTAACTAAAGAAGGGATCTCAGTTGATCCATAAAAGATAAAAGAAATTGAATAATGGCCAGTCTGAAAGGATGTGACTGATGTACGGTCATTCATGGGGATTACAGGATACTATCGAAGATTCATTGAGTGGTTCTCAAGAATCGCAAATCCCATAACTTCTTTACAAAATAAAGGGAGGAAATTCGAGTGGAATCAAAAGTTTGAAGAAGTTAAAAACATTACTAACTACTGCACCAATCTTAATAATTGTTGATCCTAATAAAGACTTTGTAGTATTCACTGATGCATGCAACAACGGTCTAGGTGGAGTTTTAACTCAAGAAGGACACGTAATTGCATATGAGTCTAGGAAGCTTAAGATTCATGAGAAAAACTATGCAACCTAAGATTTAGAGTTGGTTGTCGTCAAACATGCTTTGAAGATGTGGTGCCATCACTTAATCGGAAGAAAATATATGTTAATGACAGATAAAAAAGGATTAAAATATTTGTTGGATTAGCCTAACTTAAACGCAAGGCAATCTAGGTGGCTAGCATTCCTTAGCGAGTACGATTTTGAAATCCAACATATTAAGGGAAAAGAAAATAAGGTTGCTGATGTTCTAAGTAGAAATGTAAAACTAAATTTTGTAGCAGCAATCAGCACTTATAAAATAGATTTAGAAGAACAACTAGAGGAAGGAGTAAAATTGGATGAAAATTATCAGAAATTACAAGCAAAAGTAACAGAAAATTTAACTGAAAGTTTAAGTACAGGGTATAGTCTAAACAAAAATGGATTATTACTATATAAAAACAGGAGGTATATACCTAATCTACCTAAGATTAAGCTACTGATTTTAAATGAAATTCATAAGACTCCTTACTCAGGACATCCTGGTTATCAGAAGACTATGACCATATTACGGAAGGATTATTTTTGGCCAAACATGAAGAATGAACTGGACGAATACATTGCAAAGTGTTTTTAATTTCAACAAGTTAAGAATGAACACCAGCGTCCAGCCGGTTTACTACAACCATTACCTATCCCTAGCTAGAAGTGGGAAATAATCAATCTTGATTTTATTACAGGTCTACCTAGAAATCAAAATCTGAATGATTCAATAATGGTAGTCATTGATAAACTTAGTAAAGAAGCTCATTTTATACTTGTAAAGACCACCTACAAGGCTGCTAATATTTTTGATATATTCATGAAACAAATATTTTGTTTACATGGGATACTGAAAGTTAAAATTTCAGACAGAGAGCCTAGTTTATGGGAAATTTCTGGAAGTATTTATTTAAAGGCCTGAAAACTACTTTAAATTTCAGTACTTCTTTTCATCCCCAAACGGATGGACGGACTGAAAGGGTGAATCAAGTGTTGGAAGATATGCTTATAATGTATGTTAAGGAACAGCTAGGTAAATGGGAAGATTACTTACACCTGGTAGAGTTTGCTTACAACAATCACTACCAAGCTTCAGCAAGATATAGCCCATTTGAAATTTTGTATGGCAGAAAGTGCAATACTCCCATCTCATGGAGTAACCCAGTTGATAGGTTAGTACTAGGACCTGAACTACTAAAGGAGATGGAGTTAATTGTAAAATAGGTGCAAGGTAACTTAAAAGTTGCGCAAGACAAATAGAAAAGTCAAGCAGATCTTAAATGAACTCAAAAAGAGTTCTAAGTGGGTGAACATGTCTTTATAAATGTAAGGCCTAAAAAGAGTTCTTTGAAATTAGGAAGTTGTGCTAAGTTAGCACCGCGATATTGTGGGCCTTTTGAGATACTGTCCAGAATGGGACAAGTGGCATATCAATTGGCTTTACCGCCAAATTTGAAGGTTCATAATGTTTTTCATATCTCTATATTAAAATAATATGTATATGATGCTACTCATGTTATAAATTGGAATGATGTGCAAGTGGAACCCGGAGGAGATTTTCTGGTGGAACCGGATTGTATCCTCGAAAGGAGGGAGATCTTGCTTTAGAATCACACCATTGGTTAGGTGAAGGTGCAATGGAAGCACCTAAGTCCAGAAGAAGCCACTTGGGAATTTGAGAGTCATATGCGGGCCGCATATCCAATTCTCTTCTAGGGAAATTTTGAGGATGAAGAATAAATAACATGAGGATGATGTTATATTTAAGGGGGGGTGTATGTCACATACCCCAAATTTGCAAAAACATTTTATGTTTTACGAAACATTATGTTATAATTTTATTATAAAGTTTTAATTAATGACCAAGCGGGGTCAAGGATAATTGCATGTAATTGCTGAATATTTTATTAATTAATAAATGAAAGATGAGACAACAACTTAAGGAGGCTGTTAAATGAGTGTTTTACTGGTCACTTGGTGGAATAGGCCGGCTTGACAGCATATTGACCCTTGGCAGCATCCTCAAACTACTTCTAGTTGTTGCAGGAGGCAACTTCCCTATTTTTGTGGTCATGCTCCCCAAGAAAGTGGAACAAGAGCAGGTGGCTCATTAAGTAAAAAATGACCCAAAAGGCCTAGGCATGCTAATAAAAATTCCCATTGAATTCAGCCGAGGCTTCTTATTCTTTACTTTTGAAAATTTTGAGTGAATTTCGTGCACAAGAAATTCGATGGAGGGGACTAGCAGAAGTTTTCTTTGAGTGAAAAGTGTTGAAGTTATGAACTAGTGCAGCTGATTTAAGCTGAGTTCATATTGCTACAAGCAGAATAGATTACTTTTGATTACTCAATAGAGTTTCAGAGGTTGTCTAAACCATTTCTCTCACCCAGTGCTTCAACCAGGTGGGCCAGTAGTCTAGGATCGGGGGTCCAGAGATTTGCAGTTCAGCTATCTCCAGGAGTTGGTTGGGAGGAAGAGGCTCCTTAAGTTGTTGTCTCCTCTGCTACATTTCTAGATTCTACATGTTCTTACTAATTTCCCTATGCATACTTAGGGTCAAGAAGGAATGAATTTATGAAATAACATGTTATGTTTATGTTCATATGTTATTAGAATTATTGAAGGAAATCTTTTACTGTGAAAAGATAGACAAATTCTATATTAGATATGGATTAGGATAAATGATTAGAGTAATTTCAAATTTTACTGATGGATAAAATACCTAACTGTATTTTTCCACACCTTCAAGATGGAAGTACTCTAGTACATTAGGTTAGATTATATTCAGATTGTTAAATCAAATGAAGAATGCAGGATTAGGTTCATTACTTTTTACAGATTCTTTGTAAGAATGTTTAGGAGTTCCTTAGTTAGAATGCACATGTTAAAGAAGCTAGACATGAACTATTTCCAAGAAAGATCTTAAAAATATATATATACAGTCTGTGCTCCTTTTTACATAGTAAATAAATTACTAGCTATAAGCCTAATTATTATAATTATACATAGTAATTAAACATTATAAGAACATAAAAATAAATAAGCAGGAATAACTTAAAAAAAACAGTAAAATGAGGTATAGAAATCACTTAGGTAATTTCATTACTAATGTAAGTAAGAGTCAAACTTGAAATACATTACAATTAAATATTAACTCGGTAAATATTTAAAAATAATTAAAATTTTACAAAACCCTAATTTAGAGAAACTATCAAATATGACCTTCATTTCCTTCTCTTTTTCCAGAAGAGGGTTAATAAAGTTTTAACCATAATTACTTGAAGCATAAATTCTTCATTTATACAAATACAAATTATCTATTTTATAAATACACAATTAAATAAACTTTTCACAGAAAAGCATTAAAACTGTTTGTCAATTATAAACTAAGACTAATTAAGTAAGGACCTTTTAAATTTTCCAACCCAAGTACACAGTAAAAACTCAAGTTGTACTAATCAACCCTTCTTTTTATTTATTTCTTGAAATAATTGTTTTTACTAATAGAGAAAAACTCAAATTCTGTTTTAAAACTAATATCTTAAACATTTTCCTCTTTCTGATTAAAAATAGAAAATTATGGGATTAAATAGAAATAAAAACCTTTTCTAAATTCTTAACCATCTATTCATCAATACTAGTATTGTAGCAAAAAAGTAATTTCTATTAATTTAAAACTTTAACAAAATTGAATTTTTGAGCATTACAAGAAACCCCACAGTCTGCCATCGACCTCATAAAAACCACAGTTCATGGCCGAATACAGGAATATCTAACATAGTAAGCCTTTAAATCTTAAGAAGAATATAAATATCTTTAAAACCCTCTCTAAATACATTTAAAAATCCCACGGGAATCACGGCTTTAAAGCCTGTCCAAAATATAAATTCCTATAAATCAAGTTACAGCTGCAAGGGCTTCATAAAAGTTTCCATTAAAATATTTAAGTCACGGCCAAACGGCCTTCCCAAAAATAAATAGAGTACATCGTAGCCACGACCAAGGCGGTACACAAACCAAGTGAAACAGTATCACCCATGACCCCTTACACCATTGCAGAGGAAACGTTAGGTAAGGACCGAGGCTTACCCATTTTCTGAAGAAGCGTGGAGACCCCCTCTTCACCAGAGTCTTCGAGTTGCCTGTAAACTAACCTGCACACCATTAAAGATTGGATAAGCTTTCTGTACATATAAAAAAAAGAGATATAGAGAATGAATTTATGGCCATGTAAATAGATAATGATGAGTTTACCTGAGAAATTTCACCACCAGCCGTGTAATGGCCTGATTACATAGTGTTTTCAATTGATTGAATATCCTCTTACCCTAGCAACTGGAAGAAGATATCGATAAGCTCCCACTCAACGATAAGGTTAAGCTATCAACCAAAAACCACAATGAAACCAAAACTGAAAGGCACACTGCTATTTCAAATAGAGTTCACCAATGAATAAAGCATGAAGGGAAACTCTCGCAGAAATCACAATTGGAAACAAAGGCCCTCATACACAGAGAATAGAAAAGGTGACAAAGGCTCTCATATGTAAAGGTAAGCCACAGTGACGAAGGCCCTTGCAGTAGAAAAACAATGGTGAAGCTATGAGACCATAAGCCTGTGGCTCCCTCTCCACTATATGCAAAAGATAGGGTAAATGCACAAATTTAGGGTTTTTGATACATATATAGTAAAGCCATAAAAGTCAAAACCCTATCCTATAACCATCGACCACGTCGAATATCAATATGTTTTGGAATTGTGGGTCTAGCTCTATAGTTTCGAGAGTCTTGGAGTAGCCTGCAAGTAAAAAGATTTTACATAAAATTTTGGTTATAAACCCTTTCAACAATTGAATAATATCTTTATATTATAAGATGCACAGTATAATCTTAAAGAAAAATGTTATTGGTGGTAATCTTCGCATAAACTAGGGATTACAACTATGTTTTAAGAACCTTGTAATTTGTAATAAATTATGCAAAAGAATCTTTAACCTTGTTAACATTATAAACGAACACCTTGTGATAAATTTTAGGACTTGCAAAAAGACCTTTAGAAAACCTATGATAGTACATTAGTTAAAAATACTTATATGTCTAAGATTGCAAGTATAGAAAGATTCATAGCATGATTCTTAGTATGAGTATTATCACTTAGTTTTGTTATAGGGTAGTAATTTTTACATCATATCTCCTTGTGAGATGAAGGTCATGCGAAGGCTAGGTTAGATAGATTTTATAGGAAATGATCTCTTCATTCCTTACACAAAGCAGTAATACTACTTGTTTAATGATATAATGTTCATATTATTTCATTTCCACCTGGTAAATACTTAAGCATATAGTAGATTGTTTTCTGCATTAAATCATTAGTTCCATGTATGAATATAAATCATTATACCTTATGACTATACCTAGATTTAGGTTTTCCTAGTTTACATAACATTTGAATATTGTTGAGACAAATAATTATGAACTATCATTGGTAAAAAGTAATAAGGTATCAAATGACCTGGTATACAAATTTATCTTTCTCTAGAATGGTATATAGGACATAAACTGATAAAAAATAAATGAAAGTTTGATGAACAAGCTATAGTCGAAGAGAGGTAGAAGAACAATTGGATTTATGTTCAGATTCTCCAAATACTTATGCATACAAGAATTTAAATAAAACGTAGATATATAGTTTTAACGATACCTCCTTTATTTTGATCAAAGTTGTAAATTAAACAAATATACTAGCATTTTTATTTATGCTAGTTGAGATAATTAATCTCGATCCAAAAACTGGTTACAAAACGTCTTACCTATAAAAAGACCTGTAAAAGAAGCATCACGCCACTAGATTAGCTAAAAATCTAAGTAAGTGTTGTAATCTCATAGATCACATAAGGTTACCAATAATACACATAGGAACATATAATCATAACAGACACAAGAGACAAGAGTAGATAAGAAGTAACAGATTATATTATAGCATTACATGAGGGTCCATACATATGCAAAAACTAAACCAAGTTCTCGTCTGGCTCAACAACCTAATATATATGATTACAAACAGTTACAAATAACAAGCTGTAGGTTCGATCAATCGACACGACTTACATCGGCCGACCTAATCTTCGATTTAGTCAGCTATTCGACTAGTCGTCTCACCAACTAGCTCCTCCAACATCTACCCCAGGAACAAAAGCTTTCTTTGTCCCGAAGAAATAGGGGAGGAACTCAACACTGCACTATCTGAGGTAGTTACTTATACTTGGGTTTGGCTTCATGTACTGTGTAGTCGGATGGTTGGTCGTTTCTACACACATACTTCCACAATGGCTTCTGCTATAATGGCAAGTTGGTGCTGAAACTTTATCCAATTCTGTAGAACTTTTTGGATATCAATAGTCAAGGTTGTGATGCTTTACAGAGTCGACATTTCTCCTAGATGGAAAGATCTGTGATGCTTTCCATGTTGGGCCCCATAAATTGAGCCTTTTCTTCTACTGTATCAAATAGTCTCTTCATTTGTGGGAAGATTGTGTCCAATTTTTCGAGGCTTGGTAGTGCTTGTTGAACCCACTGATGTGATTGTTTCTCTAGTTTATGTAATTTTGTTGTTTCCAATCACAATCTGATCGTGTATTGTATTCCTCATTGTTTCTTCAAGGCCTCGCCTCTTTTTTGGTGCTTGGATTTGCTCACGATTTTGTCGGGTCTGCTAAAATACTTACTCATAATAGGTGTTCCAATAACGAAGTACTTCTTCTGTAATGATGGATTCTTCTAAGTGGTCCTGCAGTACCTTATGAGCTTCAGAGAACGTTGTATACTGCTATCTCAGTAATCTATATGTTTCCTCTTTTTTATCTTCTTTTGTAAGTTGTAGTTGTGCTTGTAGGGTCAACACCACACTTTCAAATAGCTGATATGATTTCTCCAGTGGCTTGTCGGTGTCAACCTCTACTAGTCTTGGTATGGCTATTTGAATTAAATTTCTGCAGTTTGACAGAAATTCAATTTGCTCTTTCTTAATGCTGTAGAGTTATTCTCATCTATTCTGGATTCTTGTTGTTGCTTCTATGGCGAGGGCTCCTAAGAGTTGTCCCAACTCTCCATCTCTCAATTTCGCTATTTCGACTGCAGTAGTCGATCCTAGTTGGTAGAGGTGGATCACTATCAGTCTTTGTTCTTTGTGTTGTTCCTTTTTCTTTTTATCTTTTCTCTTCCTTTTTTGTCTATGTTGGTCGACCTATTGTTCTTCCTGTGGTTTATTTTTAGGCGGCTGATTTCCTAGATACTAATCTTCGTTGGGCTGAACTTCATTATTCAGGGGAATTTATGTTTGAGCCTATTGGGTAGGGCTTGCAGCTCGGTGTGTATCTGGAGGGGTTGAAATGGGTGGTTTAGGGTTTGGGAAAGATTCTATATTCAGAGGAAGTGATGGAGATGGTGAGTGGTCTAGTTTAAGTGGTGAGGTTGGAATATTTTCAGTCGATGGGGGATATTCGACTTCTGGTGGTGAGTTGGTTGGATTGTCAAAGTCAACTGAGAGTATGTTTCTGATCTCTTGATTGATTGCTAATGTGTCTTCTTGGTCATTCTCTTCTACGTCTCCTACTCCTTCATTGGCTGGTGGCAGATGGTTAATACTTGATGGGGTAAAGGATGAAGTGCAGCTTGTGACAACTTGAGAGGTTTTGTCGAGGTTCCTTAAAAATGTTGATCTGATATTTCCAACAGTTCTTGGTTTCTGAGGTATTTGGTCGATTTTTTGTAATAGGGTCTAGTGTGTTGAGCTAGACTTGGTTAACATGTGTTTGGTGGTAATTTTCTACACAGATGTGAATAATTAGGGAAGTGTTTCAATAAATGCCTAGAATTCGTTGTCGTGATCAAATCATTCTTTCAATGCCTCTAGCATAGCATTTTTATAGATGTCTATAGGACTGATGGTGGGTGGATGTGGGATATCTTCTTGTGCGATCTAGGTTGGGGATGGGAGTGGGGGGGGTGGAAACTAAATCAACAATATCCTCATCGACTAAAGGGTTCATAGTTTTTACCTTTTTTGGTTTTCCTTGTTTCGCTCCTGAGTCAAAGAACTGCTTGAATTGTGTTTCGACTGATATTTTGTTTGTTGCAGCGTCTTTTATGATGTCAACAACAGTAGCCAATAGTTCTTCTTCATATTCTAACTCTGATAGGATAAGTTTACACTTCCCCTTCCCTTTTTCTTGATTTTCTTTATTTTTCCTTGAGGCTACTATTTTCTTTCAATTTTCTCTTGTCATAGCATACTCTGGATTATCTGATTCAATATATTCTTCTATATTCTCTTCTCCTCCTTCCTGTTGATGAGTCGGGATGATGCTTTTTTCTGTTGGTATGGCTGCCTGATGTTCAGTTGATGCACTTTCAATTTGGAGGGGTTGTGGAACAGTCATTAGTTGGAGCTTGCTGGTATTCTCTGTCGGTGTATCCTATGACATGAAGGTATTGATATATAGACGGAGTTCATAATCCTCCTATTTTTCCTAGTCAGTCAAGGGTTCCTCAATAGGTTGATTTGTTTGTTTGGCCCTTTCTAGTATCGACAGCTTGGTATTGGACTATCGAGCTAGCTCTTGGAAAATCTCATCGACTGAAGGATAATAGTCAAGAGGTTTTGCTTCTATTTTTTCTCTCTGCATGTACCAGACTGCAGTGTAGTCGAGCTCTAATTGAATGTGTGTTTTTTTTGGTAAACTTCTTCAGATGTTCTGAGAAACCCTCCAAATGGTTGTCTGGACTTTTAGAGTCTGAAACTAATTTTCCAACAATACTTTTCCATTTGCTAGTTATTTCAGAGTTTCATTCTTTGAAAATGGTTTGAAACACCACATGTGATATTTGCATGGTTCTTGGAACTACTTATCTCCAATTGGGCATAAGTGGTACATGGCTATCCAAATTATCAGTGATGGGAACCTGATAATTCCAGCCGACTCCTATCATTTTTCACATATAGACTTGAGCATGTCGGCGACATATTGGTCCCAGTGGTAAATTTTTCCTGAGTCTGCTATTGTGTCAACTGCTTCCAACATTTCTAGCTTCAAATCATTCACTCGGCCTTTGGGGGTGAGTCCTGTCGCTATGATTTTGGAAACTATTTGCGGTGTATGAGCTTGTATTTGACTGATCAATAGCCCTTTTGAGTTCTTCCCTGATGGTGTCCCTGCTAGTCGTTCTACTAATATGTCTTTTATGCCAATAGGAACAGGTTTTCCCTGGTTTGAAAGTTCGGTAAGCTTATATATGACCTCGCCAGAAATTTCGATTCGTTTGTTGAAGTAGAATTTTTCATTGTGGTACCGAATGATGATAAATTTTATAGCGGTTTCTTTTGTCCTGCTGAAAATATCCATAAAAGGTGTATTCATGTAAATCATAATGGTATCGTAGCTTGTTTTCTCTACTTCTTATGTCATTGTTTTATCTACATAGGCCCATTCTTTGATTTCTTCCCAGATCTTTGCCCATAAAGTTTCCTATACCTTTGCATTTTTATTATTTCTTAATCTTCTCACGAGTTGGGTTTCGGAGGATTCTAGCTCTTTTGTTTTGGCAGTTGCGGTTCTAGTTTTCTTTGGAGCCATTTTATCAGTCTCTTGGTTGGATTTCTTCACAGGGTTTCTGCTATCAAATTTCTGAGTAAATGGTTGCTCTATTTCTTCAATACGTGGTAAGAAATATTTCTCTGACGTAGTATTTATAGGTGGAGAGGATGGCGGTTATGTCGATGAAGATATTAATGGTGGAAATGATGGTCCAGGATGGTCTATTGATGTTGTGTTTAATGCATTTTGGTTTTGGCGCTCCTTCTAACCAGAGTCATGAAGGCGTGATTTGACATTTGGAGTTGTCAGTCAATGCCAATCATGAGTTTGGTCGATGATGGCATGTCGATGATAGGGATGTCGGTTGTTGAAGTGTGGTCTACTATGTCTTTCAAAACTTGTTGTCATTTTGGTTTATGATTGTTGGCTTTTTTTGTTTTTTGGGGATTTTTAGATTTTTATAGGTTTTTTGAACAGTTATGGTCATTATTATTATTTTTTTCAATTATTTATTTTTGGTACCATTTAAGTCAGGCACCATTAACAAGTTTCCGAAATACTATGCCTTGTAACGTTCTTAGTTGGACTGATCCGTTGGCATGAATTTCTTTGACTATGTAAGGTCCCATCCATTATGTGTGTAACTTTTTAGGTTTCCCTTTCACTCGACTATTATACAGTAGAGCAAGATCTTCGACTGACATATTTTTGTTTTTAATGTTTCGATCATGCCAAGCCTTCTGTTGTTGTTTCTGAATTTCTTGATGTTGTATAGCGAGCAGTCGATGTTCTTCTAGTTTTCCTAGTTGCATCAGTCAATGCTTCCTTCCTTCTTCGACATTGATGTGTAGTATATCTGCTATCATAGGTGTTTGTTGTTAGAAATGTTGGGGAACGACTTCATCTTGGATGTAGACTAGTCGAAATGGTGTTTGATATGTTGACCATTGTATGTTGTCCTGTAAGCCCATAGCACTGTAGGGATTTTATCATCCCAATCATCCTTATCGGTATTGCAGATTTTTGTTAAAACCCTTGTTAGTGTTTTGTTAAATGACTCTATTGCTCCGTTCGACTAAGGGTGATAAGCTGTGCTTCGTCGGTGGTTAATTTTGAACTGGTCTGTTAGTGCTTTGATGGTTTTGTTAATGAAGTGTGACCCTTGGTCACTGATTAAGGTTAGTGGGCATCCAAATCTAGTAATTATGTTTTCATAGATAAACTTAGAAGCTACTCCCTGGAATAGTTTTCAATTGGTTCTGCCTCTGCCCATTTAGTTACATATTCTACTGCAGTTATTATATGCCTCGCACCTGTTCTTTTTGCTGGTACCGGGAATGGTCCTATGAAGTTGATGGCCCAAATTTCAAATGTCAGACTTGGGTTTACTGATATCAAGGGAATTTATATACTAGGAAGAGGTCAACCCAGTCGTTGGCATCAGTTGCATTGGATAACAAAGTTTTTCCAGTCCTTGTACAGTGTTGGCCACCATAGCCCCGACTATTGGATTTTCTTAGCAGTTGTATCTTCTTGGAAATGTCCTCCCGTTGGTCCATAGTGTGCTTCGTGCATAATATTTTCTCTTTCGTGTTCTAATACACATCATCGGAGGATGTCGTCTAAGCCATTTTATATAAAAATCCATTTAGGAGGTTGTATGGTGTAGCCTTCATGGCTAATATTTGTTTCTTTTTTTTGCTCATGCCCTCTGGTGCTTGACCATTGTCTATAAATTGTGTTATTTCCTCTAATTCTGTTGGGACAGCTTCTATTCAGAATAAGTGTGCATCTGGAATGTCATCCTCAACTCCTGTCGGCTCCTCCCCCATGTCGATCCTCGACAAGTGGTTGGGTCCGACATTTAGTTTTCCTGGTCTAACGACAACTTCGAATTCAAATTCCTGGAATAGTAATAACCATCAACAAATTCTCCCATGGTGTAAAGGTTTGTTTGCGAGGTATTTCAATTCTTGGTGGTCAGTATAGAAGATAAAAGGGTTGGCTAGTAGGTAATGTCGGTACTTTTGTAGTGTGAAGACCATACCTAATGCTTCCCTCTCTATTGTCGAATAGTTTTTTTCTGCTTTATTTATTTTTTTGCTACTATATACTATTGGATAGTCCATTCCATCATCCCCTTGTTGTCTTAAGATTGCGCCTATTACTAGGCTTGATGTGTCGATATGCACATGGAATTTGATCGACTAGTTTGGGAATCTAAGGATAGGTGCCTCAACTAGTTTCCTTTTTAATGTATCGAATAATATATTTCATTCCTCTGTCCAGTCAAACTCTTGATCTTCTCTTAATAGTTCTTCCAATGGATAGGTCATATTTGAGTACTATCTAATAAATTTTTTGTAGTATCCAGTATGTCCCAACAGTACCTTGACCTGTTTTGGATTCACCGGTGGTTTCAATTCGAGGATAATCTTTATTTTAGCAAAGTCGACCTTGATTCCTTCTTTGCATACAATGTTCCCTAGTAGTATTCCTATAGGGGATAGGAAGATGCATTTCTTTATGTTAAGAGATAACTCGATTTGTCAGCATCGTTCCAGCATGAGCCTTTGCCATTTTCAATGATCTTTCAACATGGAGTAGATCATCCAATAATTGAAATATATTGCCATTTTTTTGTAGATGTATTCTTGAAAATTTTTGACAACAATTCTCGAAAATATTGTAGGTGCATTTTTTAGACCAAAAGGCATAACTTTGTAGGAGAATGAGCCGAATTCAAATACGAATGTGGTATTGTTCTCTTTTGCTATTGGTACTTGATTATACCCTAAGAACCCATGTGTAAATGAGTAGCATTCATGTCCTGCAACTTCATTTAAGATTTCTTCTGCGTTTGGCGTTAGGAATGGGTCTATTAGAGAGACTTTGTTTAGTTCTCTGAAATCGACACAAATCCTTAGTTTTGTCGGGTCGTGTTTCTTTGGTTGGATGACTATCCGACTTGCACATTCCGACTGGTCAATAGGGTATATAATTCTTGCTGTGAGCATATTATTGATCTCTTTCTTGATTATATCTTTGTATTTATGAGCTAATTTGTATGGCCTTTTATTTACGGGTCGGGCATCGGGTTTGATGTTGATCTTCATTTCGCCCATTTCATGGACTAGCCCTTTGAGATCTTTATAGCTTGAGCAAAAACATCCTAGAATTATTTCAATAGATTTATTATTCCAGTCGTTTGCTCTTCACTCCAGTAATCGCCAATTATTGCCATTTTTGGTCGTTCATCATTTGATATGTCAAACTCTTTAGTTTTAACTTTGGCATCCATCCATTTTGGTGCCTTGGCTTCGTTGATCAGTCGAATCCCTTCTTTTAAATATGAGAATGTAGCAGGGAAGTCTGTTGCGGTCATTCGGTCGATGTCTTCTTTGTCGATTGTATCAACTTTAAGTATTGTTTGAATTGGTTTGTTTTTTCTGAGTGATATAATTTCCATCGAAAGCTTTTTCCTTCCGTATTTTCATTTTCCATTTGCAATCTTGTCGACTGTGGTATTATGTTGGTTTGAATGTTATTGCATGATATTTTCAGTTGATCATCGTTTGGTATCAGACTATTGTTTCTAGTCGGTTCTATGAATGCTTTTATCTACTTTTTAGTTTCAACTAGATTTTTGTTTTGAGGTATAAAACTGAAGTACTTGATGAAGTTTTCTCTAAGTCCATTCCATTGGAATGTTTCACCTCGTGCTTCTTCCATTTTATACCATTTATTTGGTAATTCCGCTAGCATCAAAGGAAATAAGTGTGGCCATGTACGTCCATCTTTATAACCAAGTCTTCTCGATTCTCTTTTGCATGTTCTTATGTGCTCGTATGGGTCTTTCCCTTGGATGAAGACATGTATTTGTGCTTGTTTAGTTAGCTTCCTTCCTCCGAATCTTTCTATGAAGTAAGTTGAAGCGGTTGTCCAAGTTTGCAATATAGACTTATGGGTGTCCCACCATCGAGAGGGTTGTCCTGTAAAGGTTTCTACTAGGATTTGTAGTCAGCCATGTTCACCTAGGTTCTTAGAGACTTGTTCTATATGCAAAATTGGGGACTCTCTTTCTTTATACCTTGGGTTTTGTCTGATACTTGTATTTATTGGAGTTAAGGTAGGGTATTCCCTAGTTTTCCTTTCAAATATTTTTGGGATGACTAAGACTGAGAAACATTGATGGGTTGGTTTCTTCTGTATAGCCTGAATGGTCCAACAACCCCTTTCTTGAGTTTCATATGTTTCAACTTCCCAATCATATAATTCTGCATCCGAATATATCCTACTGAGTCTTGGTTCCCTAAGTGAAGCTCACCATAGATATTGGGTTCAGTGTACTCTTCATTATTTTGAAATTTATATAATTGTCTAATGTCAACTTCTTCATCAATGGGTTCAGTCCAAGGTTCTCCTTAGGAAGGATGAATAGGGACGATAAATTTCTGTCCATTTCCTTTTAATTTTATTCTTTCTTTGTCTAAAGATATTGATGCTTTCATTTTTCTTCCCCATGGTTGACCTACCAAGGTTGGGAAGGAGATGGATCCTTCTTTAGGGTCGATGATTTCAAAGTCAACTTTAGTCGATATTCCTTTTATTGTCGTATCGACGTTTCTCCAGACCCCAATGGGTTCGATTATCCCTTGGTCGGCTAACTTCAGGTATATACCTGAATCATATAGTCGAGGTCTACCCAACTGTTCCCATGTATCTCGAGTCATAATATTTACTTGTGAACCGAAATCAAGTACAACTTGTCGAACGTTGTATCCTTCGATTTCTAGATAGACAAGTGGATCGGCATCGCTATTGTCTTTTTGGTTCAGACTGCATATATTTCTGGTTTGTTTTTTTGTATTATTATTGTGCTTCATATTATACAACAAGTCAATGAATTGAGACACCGATTTATCATTCTGTACTAAACGTATTAATTCTTTAACTGTGTTTTGTTGACTGTCATCGACTGCTTCCTGCCTAGAAAATTCTTTAAACATGTATGATGCATCGTTATATAGTTGTTTTTGTTTTGTTGGGTTGGGATAATCATTCTTTTCTTTGATTTTACTTATACGTGGATTATCATTTCCAATTTTTGTCCCTTGTCGGGTTACTATGTGCAGGTTCTTTGTATTCATTACATCATGTTTTTGAACAAACGACAAGACATAAACATTTTTCTTTTTATTAATCTTGTCGAGCATGGTAGGACAATCCTCTAGTGAGTGATTTCCCATGCCACAACTAGTACAAAACTTCAGATCAGTTCTATCCTTGTATGGACATTCTGCATAGCGATGTCCTTCTTTGTAGCATGTAAAGCACTGGATGGGTCATTGTGGTCGATTGTCACAATATCCAGAAAATCATCCTCGACCTCCAAAACCTCCACGACGGTTGTCATACCGATGCTCATAACGATGGCCTTCATATCTTTGAATATTTGGTTCATTTTGTTAATTTTTCCTTGAAACGTTATCATTTTTTTGAGCGACTGCATTTGTTTGGTAGACTACTTGATAGTTTTGGTGATTCTTCAGGTTTAAGTGGCAGTCGGCAGTTGTGTGAATTTTTACCTCACAGATTGCACACCATGATGCTTTTTTGTTTTTCATGTTATACAGGAAATATTTCGTTGTATGTTCTCCATGTTCTTGACAAATGTCGTAGAAGCATTTTGTCTGAACAAAACGGACATCCTGTCAACTTATGTCTTGTCAAAAGTTATCTTTAGTGTGTCCTATCGTGGAGCATTTTGTGCACCAAACATCCTGATTCTTGAGGTTTATCTCTTTCAAATATTTATGCATGATTTCTAGTTGTTCTTCTAGCCTGGTATCGATGGGATATGTTGGGAAATATTCATCCATCTCTACTTGCAAAGCTTTGGTAAGTGTGTCTTCATATGTTTTAAGTTTCTCCAAGCTTATGTGCTGCCATATTTTCTGTGATAGACCTATAAGAAACCACTGAATTAATAATTGTTTGTCAATTACATAGTCTAGTTGGATGAGGAGGTCTTTCCATCGCTTATCATATTCCTAGACTGACTCTACTGGTTTCTAAGATGTTGTTTTCATCTTTTTGGCTGCCAGATGTTTTGCATCTGGTGTTTTAAAGAAAGATAAGAATTGTGCCTTAATGTCAGCTTTGGATGCTTAGGGAGTTCTCTCAATATAAGTCATATACCAAGTCAGTTCTCTTTTTCGTAAAGCACCAGCGAACTATGCCATCTGTCCTTCTTTGACCATAACTTGATTTGCCTCCCATATTGACTCGCAGATGAACCAGTGTCATCTAGGGTCTTCGTCACCCTCATAGAGGGGGATATGTGCTGATCTGTGACCCATGTCAGTGTCGGTGTCTCCTCCGGGGGGTGGTGGTGGTGGGGGTGGTAGTGGGATATTCTGCGTATCTCTTTCTTCACAGTTGTTGTCGATGGAACTTTCATTCTCGTCAGTCATTTTGTTTGTCATTTCTTCTCCAACAAGCAGTCAGTTTGGGTCGAATTCTTCTATTGATGTCCAACTACATTGATGTGTTTGTAGGTCCGACTATTCTATTTCTTGTAAAGTTGTGTTTTCCAAGGGGGGTGCTCCTTCATGTGTGGGGTAGAGAAAGTGAATACTTTGGTTGGAAGGGTATGCCTGAAGTGTTACCCAATTTCCTTCCTCTGGTCAATGGATTACTAAATTATTATCATCATTTACTTCATCGTCTAGTCAGATCCATATACCGAACTCACCAGCTCTTAGTCGCAGGTCCTCTTCGACAATGGCCTGAATTCAGGTACTCAGATTCATTGGGGATAGAGGTCTTACCTCCTAGGAAATTTCTAGTTGGAGAGCTTCTCACTGCTCTATCCACAAGTCTTCTTCCATGGGTGATGCCTCTTCATCCACACCTTCTTCATGTCGGTCATGACCCGACTCTGGCGGATTTCCTTGTTCTATCACCCTGGTGGCCATTCCTCTTTGCAACGCTCTACATTGCTCCCTTCTTTCTTCCCTTCTTTTCTTCCTCTTCTCTCTTTCTAACTTCTGCAAGTCCGACATACCTTTATGTGTCACTATCCAGTCGATTTACTTCTTAGGTCGAATTTTCATTGTTGGTGATGGTATTTTCTTTAGTTGACTAGCATCCTTTTTACTCTACCTTGATACATGACTAGCTACCCCCCCATAGCCTACTCGACTCTTTAAAAAGCTCGGATAGTTCTATTTATTTGCTTAGGAAATACTCCCACTCCCTTTCAGCAATGAATTTTTCCCACTTCTTCTGTTTCTCCACCCAGTTGGAATTTGGTGGCGGTTTGCGTAATGATGGACGCGGCTCTACGATATGGCCCAATCCCTTCTAGATTAGGAATTTAAACAAAATGGTTGGTAAGGATCAAAGGAACTACTCGGTGAGGTCTGTATAAAACATTTTCTCAATGCTTTCGACTGAAACTCTTTCCTCCATGGCTTGTTCTTCGTAGAATTCATTTGTGATCTTTTCAAACCACTCCGACAAGTTTGTTCGCCCGCCTCGAATCAGTTTCTCCAGTAACTCTTGGTCTTTAGTTTCTTCCAGATTTTTCATCCAAAACTTTTTTCAAAAGCTGAGGTACTGACTCTACAAACTTCTCATGTGTTTCAGTGAAGAATTTCTCCTTCGCCTGAGCAATGGTCAATCTATTTATCCTTGTGTAGTTCTGCAAATAATTTGCTATCTTTCACTCCCACCAGTTCTTAATCTCTTGCTCTAATATCATATACTTATGGTCATTATGTCCATATATGTACTACCAGCAACGGAACAAATGTTGTAATCTCATAGATCACATAAAGTTACGAATAATACACATAGAAACATATAATCATAACAGACACAAGATAAAAGAATAGATAAGAAGTAACAGATTATATTATAGCATTACATGAGGTTCCATACATATGCAAAAACTGAACCAAGTTCTCATATGGCTCAATAGCCTAATATATATGATTACAAACGGTTACAAGTAACCACCTGTCAGTTCGGTCAACTGACACGACTTACACAACCGACCTAGTCTCCGATTTAGTTGGCTATTTGACTAGTCGGCTCACTGACTAGATCCTCCAACAGTAAGCCTCAGACTAAACTGAAGTTCCTTCATGTTTACAAATAGTAAAACAAACTTTAACACATGGTAAACAAACAGATTTTTCAGTTCATTATATTCCAAATCATAACATGCTAAATCAAATCTTTAATAATGATTTATGAAAGCAAATATTTAAGTATGAAGATCTATAATTTAATAAAGGAATTAGTTATAGTTTAAACCTTATTATGTTAACTGTTAACAGTTAAATTTCCCTCAAAAGTGACGATTGAAACATTTAATGTCATAGGAAAAATTTTAATTTTTTACGAATTTTTGGAGTATTACAAATATTGTGTCTATCTTGTGATTGTGTTTCTTTCAGTGATTCTCCATATGCTACTACTGTGAAATTGAATTGAACACTCATGATATCTAGTCTAGAATATGAAATTTTAACATGGTATCACAACTAACCTGAATAGGACAGCCTTCACAAGGTGAAACTCCCTCACCTCCCTCTCTGGAAGAAATTATGGTTTCTACAAAATTTGGAGTTTGGAAGATTTGCTTGGATAGAAATTTGCGTCTCCGTAGAGCACATCTATTGAGCCCGAGATCAAATTTTTTGGGTGGTTGAATGTCTAGGAAATCCAAACCCTAGTTTGGCCCTGAACTAAAAAACTGCAGAAAACCAAAGCCAGAAATTCTATAGAGCTACAACCTCACAAGTAAGATTTGAAAGGTGAAGATTTGGGATCTCCAAAAATCAGTAGGACCAACCAACTTGCCTCATTCAAGCACATCTCCAGGTAAGTTCAGCTTTCTATTTTGAGAAATTTCAGTTTTTCGTGACCTACTCGATAAGATGGCCCCAAGCACTAAGCTTAAGGACAAATTGGAAGGAATAGAAAAATTCATAGCATAGAAGTATAGGATTGGTCTCATTCTGAAAGAGAATGACCTTGAGAAGTATATCAAGGATGAGATTGCTGAACCTAAATAAGATGAAGCTAAAGAGAAGCATGAACAAGACCTAATCAAGGCAATGAGGATCATTGATGATTCTATTAAGGATCAATTGATCCCTCAAATGTCATATAAGAAGACACCTAAGAAAATGTATGATGCACTTTCCAAAATGTATGAGGGAAGAAACATGAACAGAAAGATGAATCTAAGAGCTCAACTGAAGGGCACCAAGATGAGCAAAGGAGAATCAATTCAAGATTACTTCACAAGGGTCTCCTAGTTCAAAGAACAACTAAGTGTTATTGGAGACACCCTTGATGAGGATGAACTAATTATGACTACTCTCAATGGTATCACTATACCTTGGGACTCATTCATACAAAATATATGTTCCAGAAAAGAAAGTATGAAGTTTGACATAGTATGGGAAGATTGCATACAAGAAGAAGCTAGAGTAGCCAATAGAGAAGCTCTACTTAGAGAAGATGATCAGGCTCTAGCCACCCATACTAAAGGAAGAAAACAATCAAACTTCAATAAGAGTAACCATAAGCCTTCAAAGAAGAAGTTTCAAAAGAAGAAGAATGATTACTCAAACTATCAATGCTACAACTGTCATAAGATAAGACACCTTGCTAGAGAGTGTCCATCACCAAAGAACAAAAACAACAACAAGAGACATCATGCTCATCTAGTTGAAGATGAGAATTAAGAAGAAGAAATACCTCTAAAGAGACTAACTAGATGTGAATATGTAGAAGAATATGTGTTATTCTCTGCACTCTCTAGGTTCATAACACATGGAGAAGATACATGGCTTATTGATAGTGGTGCTTCAAAGCACATGACAGGGAAGAAGAAAACTCTACCAAGACTTGAAGAAAAGAGCTCTCCTCGTAAAGTATCATTAGGAGATGACTATCAATATCCCATCAAAGGTATTGGTGAATCAAGCTAGAAGCTTGAATTTGGTACTTCCATGAAGATGAAGGAAGTATTGTATGTACCAGGTTTGAAAAATAACTTAAAAGTTCCTTTTTTTCTAGATAAGAAAGGATATAGAGTTGCTTTTATATATGGACAAGTACTTATGTGGTATAAAGGAAAGACACTTGAAGATGTTGTGGTCATTGGAGAAGAAGAAGGAGGACTATACAAGGTCAAAGGACATCTAGAGACATCCCTTGTCCATGAGACTACCAGCTCAAGTGAACTGTGGCATAGGAGGCTTGCTCACATCAACTATAAAGAACTGCTCTATGTGAGCAAGGTGGCAACAGGGTTACCAGATCTGGCGATTGATCATGAGGGAACCTGCAAAGGATGTGCAAGAAGAGAGAACATCAAGAATCCCTTTCTGAAAAGTGAAACAAAGACTAAAGGTACATTGGACCTAATTCATTCTGACGTATGTGGTACTATGCCATACATATCATTAAGTGGATATGAGTATTATGTCACATTTATTGATGACTATTCAAGAAAGACTTGGATATGCTTCTTGAAGAACAAGAGTGAATTTTTGGGAAATTCAAGGATTTCAAAGCCTTGATAGAGAACCACTCATAAAAGAGAATCAAGACACTGAGATCAGATAAGGGTGGAGAATACACTTCAAAGGAATTTGAATCATTATGTAAGGAGGAAGGAATCAAGAGGGAACTAACCACTCCCTATAATTCCCAACATAATGGTGTTGTAGAAAACTATTATGGAAGCAGTGAAGACCATGATTCATGACAAAGACCTCCCCATGCACCTATGGGATGAAGTAGCAAGAACAACCGTATATGTGCGTAATAGATTATCTCACAGTGCTCTTGGATTCAAGACTCCTAAAGAGATGTATAAAGGAAAGAAGAATGAAGTGAGCCATCTCAATATATTTGGTTTCCTAGTATATGTACATATTTCGGAAGAGAAGAGAACCAAATTGGATCCTTCTGGAAAGAAGGGAATATTTGTTGGATACTGTGAAGTCTCCAAAGCCTTCAGGATATACATCATAGGATTCTATTATATCGAGATTAGTAGGGATGTAACATTTGATGAAGAGATAGCTCTTAAGAACTCTATAAGGTGCCATATTGAATGAAGAGAATGTACCTCTGAGAATGGTAGTAGTTGAACCCTCTTCGGAAATTGTAGCATCTGAAGATCATGACATGCTATAACATCCAGAACCCCTTACTATAGCTATCTCTTTAAAGAGAAAACCTTCTTGGGTAAGATAAATCATATAAGAAGTAGAAAGATATGGAGCTCCAAAAGGCTCCATAAGAACCAACAAAAGAGATTTAAATCCATACTCTAGTTATGTAGCTTTGATGTGTGATCTTGTAGATCAAGAACCCACCTGCTATTATGAGGAAGTTGCACAGAAGAAAGAATGGGTTGAAGCAATGATGGATCTACAAGTGTGTCATATCTTGGAAATGGATCTACAAGATAAAGCATACTACAGATGAAAGTATTGAAAAGTACAGAGCAAGATTTGTGGCTAGAGGATTCTCTCAGAAAGAGGGGATTGATTATGAAGAGACATTTGCTGCAGTAGCAAGGTGCACTTCCATCAAAACCATCATGGCACTTGTTTCCATGATGAAGTGGGACTTACACCAGATGGATGTAAAGTCAACCTTCCTTAATGGTGTGATTGAGGAAGAGGTTTACATCAAACAACCACAAGGATTTGAATCCAAAGATAGAGGGACTCATGTATGCAAGTTGAAAAAGGATATGTATGGACTGAAGCAAGCTCCTAGAGCTTGGTATGGTAGGATAGATAGCTTCTTGACAAGATTGGGCTTTACCAAGAGTAAAGTTGATTCTAACCTTTACATGAATATTATAGATGATGAACTAGTCATACTATTACTATATATGGATGATCTATTTTTTATTGGAAATGAGAAACAAATGATAGATTGCAAGAAGAAGCTAACTAAAGAATTCAAGATGAAAGATCTTGGATTAATGCATTACTTCCTAGGGATGGAAGTATGGAAGAGATTAGAAGGAATATTTATGAATCAAGGAAAGTATGTTGTATAAATCTTGAAGAGTTTTGATATGTTGGATTGTAAAGCCATGGCCACACCAATGGATACCAACGTGAAGTTATTGTCTCATGAGACATCAAAATTAGTGGACATGACTTAGTACAAACATATTATTGGGTCATTAATGTATTTGATGAACACAAGGCCAAATATATGGTTTGATGTGAACACCTTGAGTTAGTATCTAGTTAAACCTAGACAGGTTCACCTAATTGCTGCAAAGCATGTGATGAGGTACCTAAAAGGTACAATATATTTGGGACTTTACTATGTAAGAGATCATGACTACAAATCATATGGATATATTGATTCAGATTGGGCAAGAAGTGTTGCAGATAGGAAGAGCACCTCAGGTGGATGTTACTTTCTGGGATCCGCCATGATTCTCATGGTTTAGTAAGAAACAGCCCTGTATTTCTCTCAGTACAGCTGAAGCATAGTACATTGTAGATTGCTTTGCTTGTTGTGAAGTGACATGGCTTCAGAGGTTGATGTCAGGATTATTTGACATGGAGTTGGACACCACAGTGATTCTTTGTGACAACCAGAGTTGTATAAAGATGACAAAGAACCCGGTGTTCCATGACAAATCGAATCACATAGAAATATGATATTTTTATATAAGGGATATGGTACAAAAGGAAGCTATAAAGCTCCAATATGTGAGTATCGATGAGAAAGTTGTTGATGTACTAACCAAGCCTCTTTCTTGAGTAAAGTTTAAATATTTATGTGACAAGCTTGGTGTAGTTCAAAAAGACTTTCCTCGCAAGGAGGAACAGTGATGGTACTACAAATGATGAAGATATGGACCTTCTTCGAGGAGGAACAAGTCGAAGATATGGACTCTCCTCGAAAAGGAATATCAGGTCAAAAACATGAACCCTCCTTGAACAAAGGGGGAGAAGGTTGATAATATGGAACTTCCCAGGAAGGGGGGAATAATGATGAGACTAACATCAATGATGGGATGATAGTGATGATGACAAGGTCTGGAATTCACTTGTAGATGATAGTATTCTCTCTTGAGGACGGCAAGCATAACACTCTGCTCATGAGAGTGGTCCTTACTAAGGATGGCTCTGCAAATGTTACTCTCTCATGGAGAGTACCCACATTCATTTTTGTATATTGTAGAATAATACTTGCTCAAGAGTGGTCCTAACCTTAGTGATAAGGATTCTCTATGATAGGACTGAAATTTTGTATGCAGTCGAGATCTTCTTTGCATATAATACTCTTGTATGGAGAGTACGCCTACATTTATATGTAGATGCCATAGAATAACACTCTCTTAGGAGTGGTCCTAACCTTAGTGGTATGGATGCTCTATGATGAGTACTCATGTATGTCGTAGTATAACACTCACTTGGGAGTGGTGCTAACCTCAGTGGTAAAGATGGTCTCCGATGAGGGCTGCCATTTTGTATGCGGTTGAGATCTTCTCTACATACAATAATCTTGCTTGGAAGAGTATGCCTACATGTAAGTGTAGATACTGTAGTATAACACTCACTTAGGAGTGGTCCTAACCTTAGTGGTATGGATGGTCTATGATGAGTCCTCACGGACGATAGGGCCTGCATTTAGGTGCGGTCGAGATCTATATTCAGTTGTAGACAATTCAGTTGATTGTTATTATGGATCAGGTTAATGGAGGATTGCATTGTCCTTGGACTTACATCCTAAAGTGATAGGGATTGATCATCCCGCAAAGAGATCATGTGTATTGCAGGTAATGTGGTGGAAAAGGATCAAGTAGATCGAAGTACGGTTGCAAAGGATCAAGAAGATCGAAGTAATGTTGTAAAGGATTGAAATGATCGAAGTGCTGCTGCTACGAAGGATCAAGAAGATCAGAGTACTACTACAAAGGATCAAAGTGTTGCTATGAAGGATCGAGAAGATCAAAAGTGCTGCAAAGGATTGAATATCGAAGTACTACTACAAAGGATCAGAAGAACAAAGTGTTGCTATGAAGGATTGAAAGATCGAAGTGTTGCTGCCAAAGGATCAAGTCATTGTGTGATGCAGAAGATGAAGACATTGAAGAGTAATTTTTCTAGTTATTGATTGTGAAAATTTCTTATATGACGTATAGATGTATTACCTCAATACTGCTGAAGATATTGTCTCTTTGTTCTCCTATGGTCTATGATGATGTTGTTAGTAGAATAACCTTCTCGTTAAGGGGGAGTGTTGAAATATTGTAACTTCAAAGGATATTCTAAATGTATTTTATTGATGTAACCTAAGGGAGATGTTATTATTCCTCCGTCGGGATGTTACTAATGTAATTGGTCATCATAGAGTCATGAGGTAAATCCTCCATTGTAAGTCGGGTCATTAGTACCTTAATGAATAATATAAAATATTGTTTTGAGCCTTCCTGGTTGAAGTCGGCCCAGACAATTTTGTGGGGCCGACTTGTTTAGGGTAAAATTTAGTTGTCTCAATGTGTATAAATAGCAGAGCTGTGATTCTTATTTGAACACAGACTCACTCACTTGAGTAGCGCATAGGAGAGAGAGAGAGAGAGAGACATAAAATCAAGGAGGAGAACACATGTTTTTGGGGTTGTATCTTATACATCTTACACAGAGGAAGTTTTGGTTGGGTTTTCTTCCCCTTGAGGGTTTCCCGGGATAAATACTGTGTCTATCTTGTGATTGTGTTTCTTTCAGTGGTTTTGCATATGCTACTACTATGAAATTGAATTGAACACTAATGATGTCTAGTCTAGCATATGAAATCTTAACAATATTTATCCCATACTCAATGGAGGTGGACAATAAATGCTTCACTATCCCAATTTACATAAACACTTTTTACATTTACCTCTAGTGTTTTGCCATTACATTCAATTTTGACCCTAATAATTCATTAATGACTATAATCTTGAGCACAATTCCTTCTTGGTAGTGTTCACACACAACCAAGACCCATCAATCACCATGGAATTGCAACTTTCTTATGTCACCAAGGTCAAAGTTGGAACACTATGCACCCCACTTTGCCATTTTGGTATTAAAGAAAAGTTGGCCTTTGAGAGACAATTGGAGAGAGGATAAGTACTTAGACAAGACAACAAAAGGTGTGTGTGATAAGAAATGGTGAGAAGTGGTAAAGGCACAATGAAAATGCAAAACAAAATTAGTAGAGGATGTTGCAATAGGTAATGGAAAAAGTAGAGGTCTTAGATTCTTCATATGATGAGGAAGGGGATATGATTGATGATAGGTGTGGAATTATATTTGCTACACATGTAGCATCGAAAGACATAAGTCATTTGAATCTCCACACATATAGAATATGAAAAGTAATGAACAAAGCGTTGCATTAGCACTAAGAGATACTTTAGATGAAAGAGAAACAATGACAATAACAATGGAACAAACTAAGAACTTGATGATGTATAGAGGTATGATAGAAGTATTAAAGTTGCTATAAGTTCCAAAGGAAGAGTCACTGGTTAAGGGAACATGTTTAAGTCAAAGTGAAAATATGGATGTAAGTGTTGAAAATTTATTATTGATAGTGGTAATATGAAGAACATTGTCAGTATGAAAATAGTAGAAAACTCGAATTCAATCATAAAGAACATGATCAATATGGATCAATATGGAAATAATAAAGAACATGAATTCAACATGACAAAAAAATCTAAACTAAGTTTACATGCTATTTTGATTTAATGCTGATATAAAATTATGGTGGCAAATTTGTATAAGCGATGTTTAATATATGAGAACACTGGGATGAGATTTTGTGTAATTGAGCCGAGAGGCTCTCTACAGCCCAGTATGGAGAGATCGTGTAACGTTAAGTAACGTTACGTAACGTTATTTTTATTAATAAAAAAATAGATTTTTTAATTATAAAACAAAATAAATGTTGGCCAGAAAAACAACCTAATATGGGGGAGATGTTGTAATCTTCCTACCTAACAAAACAATAAAAAAGTAAAAAATAACAAAACAATAAAAAAGTAAAAATTTAATTATCCCCCAAAAAATGTGGATCATAAAAAAAACACAATATGGGGGAGATGTTGTAATGTTCCTATTTAACAAAATAATAAAAAAATTAAAATTGTATTATTTGCAAAAGAATGTTGGCCTTTTAAACAACCCATGGTTTTATTGTATATGGTTTAGGAAGACTGGGCACATGGTTTTAAAACCATGTGCAAGGCCTCCTAAAAAACCCATGGTTTTATTCTACATGGTTTAGGAGGGTCTTGCAAATGGTTTTAAGACCATGTGCAAGGCCTCCTAAACAACCCAAGGTTTTAGGAGGGCCTTGCATATGGTTTTAAAACCATTTATGGAGAGATGTTGTAATGTTCGTTCCTAACAAAATAAAAAATAATATTAAATATTATATGTTGGCCATAAATAATATTAAATATTAATAATAAATATATTATATGTTGACCTTAAATAAAAAGATGTGTCTTTTGGTTTGAATCAAATCGATGGTATATATAGGACACACCATAGTTGATAGCTCATTGAGTGATTTGCACCTAGAGAGATTTGATCCCTCTCGGCGCTTGATAGAGCCTAAGATTTGGATCTAGGCTGGTGTTAAACCCATGGATGGTTCTCGCTAATTGTTGTAATGAACATGGCATTATGTCACAAAACCTTAAAGCATGATGGTAGGGAGAATGCCTACACCATTATGAAGAATAGGGGAAAGTTTCAATGGTTATCTATGAAGGAAGAAGAACCAAGAGAAGTATTATTGTCACTAAGAACAATGAAGAAGACAAGACCATGTTGTGTTCTATTGCCAAAGAAAGGAGCAATGTACATTGAATTAGAGGCTTTCGACAAACTGAAGTTGATGGAAGATTATATTAATACAACGTGCATAGGTTTGTTGAAATGACAACGAGGAAGATAATACATGAGGTAAGACTTAATTCTTGGCACGAGTTTGTCAAATTGAGCCATGCACAAGATGGGTATGATGTAAAACATAGAATTTTAATTGATAAACCGACGAATTGCTTATTAGTTTCATTACAAAATGATTTTTCCATCTTGTGGGCATGATATATCTAAGGCCACTTGTCTCATAGTTAGAAACCATCTTATATAATGATAGATTTTTGTTGTTAGAATCATAATTGTTTTTCCTTATCACCTTGCTTTTCTTCACATGCCAGGATTACAACTTACTTCACCTTTCATGTCATCATTAATGAGCTTGCTCAAATCTCCTTAGGCATTTTGTTCATTGATTTCATTTTGCATGCTATTGACTATCAATACCCCACCAATAAAGCAGATTGACCAGAGTTGCATTCGACCGACGAAAGTATAACCACAGGCATTACCGTTTTAGGATAACAAAACATAAAAAGAACCTGCCAATGGCAAGGAAGCTTCATATGCCCATGCAACAAGGGCATTCCGAGAATTGAACTCTGGACACATTTATCGCAACAGATTCTCCTCTGCTGATAACGTTAAACGTGGGGCATTCCGAGAAAGAATTGAACTCGGGACCTTTCGCACCCTAAGCGAGAATCATACCACTAGACCAAATGCCATTATATATATTTGCTTCTTTCTCGTACAGTAATGTTGTTACACCCTTCTATAGCACGGAATCTCCTCAGATCTGAAGTCTGTTATTTGCACCGGATTGATTAGAAAAATGGAAATATTTCCAGCGGATTGATCAGAAAAATGGAGCTGCTTTGGCAAAGTTAATAAATAAAATAGCCGAACTTGAGTCTGAATGCCTTAGACTGGCTCGTCCATGATCAAAATAAAATGCACTAGGAGAGTTTAGTTTGGCATCTTAGACCAACTCGGCCAGTTTAGTTTGGCATCTTAAACCAACTCGGCCATTTCTCAGATATCCATTGCAATCTTTATCATTAAAGATAATAATCAGTTCAGGATTGCTCCACTCAGTTTTCTTGTGCCTTTTTCCGCTGACACCATGATGCTCACCCTGATGTTCGTAAGTAAAGAAATCAGCTAACATGCTCTCCTTGAATTGTATTTTTATTTCTGTTTTTAATTTAGAAATTTCCTCACATCAAAAGATAGGTATTTAACCTAGGTGTAGGTCAACTTAAATTTGGATAGACCATCTCATAAAAAAAAGTGGCATACATTCTCAACAGTCACTATGAAATTTGAAAAAAATATTTGAGGTAGATTAAACCAATGTTGCACGACTCGGACTTGGCAAAGACTCGGCTGGCATGTGACTCGTCGACTCAGGAAAGACTAGGGACAAACTCGACAAATAGGAAAAATACTTCAAATATATTAAATTTTGGGAAAAAAAAAGATAATAACATTTCCAATCCATATATTTAAAATATATTCACTTATCATATATAATATCTATATAATACATATTATTATATACAAAATCCAAAAATAACATTTATATATCAAAAATAAATTTTGAATAATATAATATTTACTTAAATTAAGAAATACATTAGAAGTTTATTACCATTATATTTTGCAAATGATATTGTAAGTTTATAATATTATTATATTTTACAAATTATATTATCTTAGTGTAAACCATATGTAATATAATATAAACCATATGTATATAATAAAAATTGAAAAATTAATATATAATATATACTTAATAAAAATGTTCTAAGTTTTTAAACTTTATATTTTATAACTAATATTATCCTTATTAAGTTTTTTAACTTTAGACTTTATAACTAATATCATCATTTCTAAGTTTTTAAACTTTACACTTTATAACTAAACATAAATATCATTGTGACCATAAATGTAATGTAATAAGATACCATTGTCCGTAAAATTCGATATGAATACAAGCCGCAAAGGAAAATGACTCCATTGTCGAGAAAATTCGATATGAATACAGGCTGCAAAGGAAAATGACTTAATTTTCGGAAAATTCGATATGAATACAGGCCGCAAAGGAAAATGACTCACGTTTCCTAGCCATAGTTGAATCGGGAGGGAAAGGAATAATGAAAACCAGGGTAACACACAGCCGACAGGGATGGAGGTGCAGCCGGCAGGGATGGAGGTGTTCTCTATGACACTCTGCATTTGAACACGATTGGAATTTCTTCAGAGAACCCTCAAAATCCATCTGAAACCTGTAGGTTAAACTTTGCCTAGTCATGTGACTTAGCCACGTGGTCTTTTTACCTGGCGAGTCTTTCCGAGTCCGAGCGAGTTTATGGCGAGCCTAAGCGAGACTCGACGAGTTTGACGAGTGTGCTGAGCTGACGAGTTTTCCAACGAGTATCTGGCGATTACTCGTTTGGGTTGTTGACTCAGGCAGACTCGCGAGTACCCGCGAGTCTCCAACGAGTCGTGCTTCACTGGATTAAACCCCACACAAACCAACTGCCATAGACCTCAAGTGTCTCCTTAAACTTTTCGTTAAAAGACCATTTTGATGAAAGCCAACTTTGATGCAATGCTTTTTCTATTAGATGAACTCTTCAATAAGCCATGAAATTCTTTTCAATGTGATTTCCCTTTGTTTGAGCTATTACTAAATTTCAAGATTCAATACAATAGGTGTATGAGTTTTCACTTTGCTTAAGTTATTATTGGATTTTCAAGATTCAATACAATAGGTGCACGGGTTTTTTCATTGTTGACAATTCATTTTTTACAACTTATGGTGTTTGGCACGATAGTTAGCTTAAAAACCTATACAAACAACAATTTATTTCAAATGAGATAACATAAGTGAAACATCTAAAATGTGGATTTGATGCTATCAAACTTGAAATAAACATTAATCATAAAACTTATACATAAAAATTTTACAAACTCCGTTGGTTTACAAAAAGTCAATCCAAGAATGAACAAAAATCTTTAATGCAAACAAAAACATATATTATCATTTGTTCTGCTTTCCAAAACCATTTGATGGCCATTTTTTTGTATTTGAAATTGTTGCTTTGTTTTTCTCCATCCTTGTCACTTTTCACTTTGGTTTGAGCGTGAATAACTAGATTTTAGAATTGAGTTTTTATGTTTTACTTTTTTTTTTTGGTTCAGTCAGCATTCAGTTTTATCTTCAAATGATGTTCATTCGTTTCAATTGATTCCAGATAAATGATTAGTTTGTCATGAATCCAAGGTTCTATGACCACTTACAAGTTTGGATGGCAGTTTGCCCACTCATGACTTCTCCAAGAGCAATGCAATTCTAAGAATTTAGTTTTGTGTTCTTTTATCTTTACCGTCCTCTTTTCCTTTGGGAGATGATTTGTGAGTTTCTGGAATAAAATTTCATAGTTTTTCTCAATGTGGACTCTATTTTGAGCCAGTTTTATGGCAATGATTGGGAGGTAAAACTTCAAGCAAGTAATATGAAGGCCAACAATGTTTTAACAATGTTTAGTTTTTTTTACTTCAAATCTTGTTAATCGCCATCGTTTTTCTTTACTGAGTTGTGTGTATATTAATAAGCTAAAAAGCTTTAAGCCAATTTTTTATACACCTGACATGTTTATGTCGGTATGCACTTCTATTTTTTACTTGAATTTTTTTCTCTTTTTTATCCTTCCTTTGTCCACTTTTGTTTCAATGTGAAGATTTGGATGTTCAAATTATGGTGTTTTTTTTTGTTTCTAATCATGACTTGAGTTTTCCGCTCATGATTTTAATTAGAGTTTTTCACTCATAACTTACTTAGCAATTACTAGAGGTTGGTTATGTTGAAATATTGTAACTTCGAAGAATATTCTATATGTATCTTTTGTGGTCCTCGAGGGTCCTATCGGGAGAACCACTTGTATTACTTTGTACCCCGATGCTTCTAATCAGAAGAAATAATAAGAGTCATGAGGTAGTCCCCTCTAATTGTAAATGTGGGTCATTAGCACCCCAGTGTGGTTACTTGAGCCTACATGTGTAACTCGAGCCTACATGTCAGATGAGTTAATTAAAGTGAACGGATGAATATAAATAGAGGTGTGGTGCTCCTCATTTGCAACACACACTCTCACTTGTGTAGCGCATTAGTGGAGAAGAGAAGTAGCTGGAGAAGGAGGAGGATCATGCTTTGATCTCCTTGCTGGTTTTATCTTTTATCTTTTATCTTTTGGGGCATCTATATTGAGGAAGCTTTTGCTAGGTTTTTCCCTTTAGGGTTTTCCCAGGATAAATCTTTGTGTTCTCTTTTTTGTATGGTTGTGCTTGTCTATCTTTCAGTGATCCTGTTTATATGCTTTTGTTATGAAATCGAAATGAAATACTAATGATCTAGCTTAGCATATGAAAATTTAACATGGTATCAGAGCCACCCTGAAAGAAGACATTGTGCAACTAAAGAATCTAGGAATTCTTATTTTTGGGGTCTCTATCCATGATCGATCAGCAAAAGAAGGCTAGATTGACTCTCCATTGAAGGGCACATCTTTCTCTCGAAGCGGAATTCGATTCCGAGCATTTTCAGTTTTGATGCGGAAAATTAGGGCTTTCTACAGAAGAAGAATTTTTGAGTGAGCACAACATAGGATTTTTATCCTCATCAAAATCGAAGTTTAGAGACCTGGATCAAGAAATTTGGTTGGGTGAAACTCCGGGAAAGTCAAACCCTAGTTTGACCCCGATATAGAAAAACCCTAAATACTAAAACTACTAAGTTTTGGTACATTCTCTATATCCTGAGATTGGGGAAGGCTCAGGAGTTGAAAATTGCAGAGGCCGAATATAAAATCCTGATTTACACTGTGTCCAAAATTCAGCCTCAGATTTGCTATATTCTGGGAGATATGACCCCTCCAAGTTAGGGTTCTAGCCTCTTCCAGAATTCATCCCTAAACAAGACACCTGGGGAGAATTGCTGTAGCGTGGGATACGGAGGTCCAAATGGAATTCTTGAAGATGTTCCAAAACAATCATGGAATTTAATTTCTGTGGTCCAAATTTTAGAACCTGAAGATGAACCAGTGACACGTGGCATTCCGTACAACTTCATTGTTCTAAACAGTCTTGTAACGGGTCACCTTGGGAAAATGATCATATATCCCAATTGGTGAAACCAATTCTGATGAAACCTATGGTGTTGGATCAGGGACATGCGAGGTTACCTCAGTATGAAATTTCAGACATAGTTCAGTAGTAATTTCAGAGATATCATAGAAACAGTAATAGGAATTTTTGCAGAAGAAATTGGAAAACTAGGGCTTCCTGTTCCGGGAGCTTCCCTCCACTGTTTTTAGAAAAGGAGTACATTGGACAGCTCCATTTGAAGAGATATATCTTTCTATCCAATCAAATTTGAAAGATTCTAAGTTTTGAAAATTAGGGTTTCTCTGACAAACCCTAGATCAGCTAGCTCCGGAAGCAGGATGGACACCTCAAATCGGTAGGATCTAATCTTTTGTTATTTGCATTTGAGGTTCTCATTTCAAAGTGATCTATCACATCAGCTTGATGATAAGCTTGGTGAAGTTGAAAAACTTCCAAGCATGGAAGTATTTGATCTCTCTAAAGAAAATGAATTGGACACCTACATGAGTAGAGAGGTTCCAGTTCTAGAGGGAGATGAGCCTCAAAGCCTTACACAAGAAGAACTTGATCAAGGCCAAGAAGATCATTGTTGATTCAATCACAGATCAACCTGTACGACAAGTGTCTTCCCTAAATACACCGAAGATGTTTGATTCCTTGATCAAGCTATTTGAAGATAAGAACATAATTCAGAAGATGGATGTGAAGATCCAGAATGCATAACATCTTGAAGCGGTAGAAGAAGAAGCAGAGAATGCAGAAGTGGTGATAGCCACCTTGAATGGCCTCCCATGATCATGGGATTCATTCATGCGAGGAATGTGTGCCAAAAGGAAGTGATTACTTTTAGTTGACTCTGGGAAGAAGAAGAAGCTCGGCTCATAAGAAGAGAAGAAGAAAGATGGGAGCAAATTGAAGATCAAGCTCTCATCATTCAAAGAAGACCCCTCAAGCGATGAGGTATATGAAGAACTCAAGTCTTGATGAACCTCTTATCCATCTTATCATTTGGATAAGAAATGATGATTTCATGGATGAAGAAGATGATGAAGCAGAATGATCAAGAAGGATTCTACCCATGAAACAAACAAAAGATAAGTATTCAATTGTCATTTAATGATATTGTTTTGTTATGCATTTGATTATATTCAGTTGATGTGTTGTTTGAATGCATGTGATGGGTAAGTAGCTCATGGTTCTATACAAATCTCCATTGTTACTTATCTAGAATGAAACCTATTTACCGACATATTGGATTAGTGCACAATCTCAATGATGTCATGGTAGAGATGGAAGGAATATAGAAAGTTTCTGTGAGATATGGATGAATATTTTATTGGCTAAACAGTTGCATGATGCATAAGAATTTATCATTATGCATATGTTTTATGAAATAATTCTAACCATGCAACTGGTGCATTTGAATTGTAGGAAAGGTCCTGTACAACCTCCTACAAGAAGGATGAGACTTGTTCTGAAGAACAAGTGATGACAATTCAAGATTCACTCCAATAAAATCTTAAGCTCCCAGGGTCAGAGACACCATGACGGAAGAAAAAGCTTTAGAGAGCAGTAGATCCACCTCGAAGGATGAAGACCACCATGGGTACGAGAGATAACTCAAGATGAAGAAACGAATGCTATGAAAGAAGCTATGATCAAATAATAATAGTTGATCATGGGGAATGATGTATATGATATGATTTCGAGACATAAATGGAAGTACGTAGTATCCTCCATATGGATCTATAAGAACAAGTGTACAAAGCAAGGTTCGTGATTTGCCTCAGAAAGAATAGACTATGACATGACATATCAAGCATAGAACCACCTGTACAGAATCAAGAGGGAAGATGATACTCCACTTCAGGGGGAGTGACTATAGAAGATATATGAGTTTGACATGGTACGACATGATGGATAGCTTCGTGATGGATCAAGACTTTACCAAGAGTAAAGTGGGTTCCAACCTTCAAGTTTGAATGCAAAAGACTAGGATATGTTAATGACCTGACAAGACGAACTCATGGAAGATTTTATGATGAAAGAATACTAGAATGATGTTTGGGATATAGTACTCAAACTAGAAAGCAAGAATGTGGTATCTTCCAAATGGATTTGCAAGATAAAATATGTTTCTAATAGAAGTAAGGAAAGACTTCTGGCTAGAGGTTTCTATCAAAAAGAGGAAATTAATTCTGAAGAGACACTTACTCCAGGAAGTAAGGTACACTTCCTTCAGAACTATCATGGTTGTTTCTTCCATGATGAAGTAAATACAAGCCTTCCTTAATGGAATGATTGAGGAAGATTTTTACATCGAATAGTCACAAGGATTTTAAGGTTGTAGAAGATGAACCTGTCATCCTATTATTATATGTGGATGACCTATTCTTGACACAGGATGAGAAACAGATAATGGAAAGCAAGAAGAAACTAGCAGAAGAATTTGAGATGAAATACCTTGGGTTAATGCATTATTTCCTAGGTTTGGAAGTATGGCAAAGTTCAGAAGGAATCTTTCTCAACCAGGGAAAGTATGCGGTAGAGATATTGAAGAGATTCAATATGTTGGAATGCAAAGCCATGGCCACACCCATGGACTCCAACCTGAAGCTGTTAGCTGATGACTCATCAGATTTAGTGGATGTGACTCATTACAAATAGATCATTGGGTCATTGATGTATTTAACAAATAGTAGACCAGACATTTGTTTTGCTGTGAGCACCTTAAGTCAATATCTTGTACAACCAAGATGAGTTTACCTAGTAGTTGCAAAACATGTGATGAGATATCTGAAAGGGGACTATAGACTTTGGTCTATACTATGATAGTAACCATGAGTATAGGTTGTACGGCTACACAGATGCAAATTGGGCTGGAAGTATCTCAACCAGAAAAAAACACTTTGGGTGGATGTTATAGTCTGGGATCTGCTATGATCTCATGGTTTAGTAGAAAGCAGTCTAGTGTTGCTCTAAGCACAGCCGAAGCAGAATATATAGTAGCTTTCTCCGCTAGTTGTGAAGCCATATGGCTTCGAAAACTGATGTCAGGATTATTCAACCTAGAGTTGGACACTACCGTGATTCTATGTGACAACCAGAGCTGTATAAAGATGACAAAGAACCCTGTGTTCCACGACAGATCAAAGCACATAGAAATAAGATATTTCTACATTCGAGAATGATGCAGAGAGGAGCCATAAAGCTCCAGTATGTGAGTACTGATGAACAAGTTGCTGATGTGTTAGCAAAGCCTCTGTCCCGAGTAAAGTTTGAACACCTTCTAGACAAGCTTGGTGTGGTTTGGAAGAACCTTCCTCAAAAGGGGAAGTAGTGATGTTGTAGTGGGATTGTATCATCCCTGGGAATCTGCCCTAAAGTGATCCGGTGACCTCGGTCCTCGAGAATGAAGAGGGATTGTATCATCCTTGGACATCTGTCCAAAAGTGATCCGGTGACCTCGATCCTCGAGAATGAAGAGGGATTGTAAAATCTTGGGACATCTGTCCAAAATAGATCCGGTGACTTCGGTCTTCGTGAATGTGGTGGGATTGCATCATCCCTGAACTTCGGTTCAAAATGTATCCGAAGGTCTCAGCCCCCGTGAATGTGGTGGGATTACATCATCCTTGAACTTCGGTTCAAAATGTATCTGGAGGTGTCGGCCCTCATGAATGTGGTAGGATTGCATCATCCCTGAAATTCGCTTCAAAATGTATCCGGAGGTCTCGGCCCCCGTGAAAGTGGTGGATTGCATCATCCTTGAACCTCGGTTCAAAATGTATCCGGAGGTCTCAGCCCCCGTGAAAGTGGTGGATTGCATCATCTCTGAACCTCGGTTCAAAATGTATCCAGAGGTCTCAGCCCCCGTGAAAGTGGTGGATTACATCATCCCTGAACCTCAGTTCAAAATGCATCCGGAGGTCTCGGCCCCCGTGAAAGTGGTAGGATTGCATCATCCCTGAACCTCGGTTCAAAATGTATCTGGAGATCTCGGTCCCTGTGAATGTGGTAGGATTGTATCATCCTTGAACTTTGGTTCAGAATGGATCTGGTGACTTTAGTACTCGAGAACGTGTGTTGATCCCATAATTCCTAGAGGAAGGATTGTCTGAGTTCCACATATGTGTTGATCCCATAATTCCGAAAGGAATGATCATTAGTAACTCCGTAAAGACCTAAATCCCGTAATTCCAAAAGGAAGGATCATTGACTTGATTCTATAATTCCAATAGGAAGGATTGTCTGAGTTCCACAGATGTGTTGATCCCGTAATTCCAATAGGAAGGATTGTCTGAGTTCCACATTTGTGTTGATCCCGTAATTCCGAAAGGAAGGATCGTTAGTAACTCCGTAAAGACCTAAATCCCGTAATTCCAAAAGGAAGGATCATTGACTTGATTCTATAATTCCAATAGGAAGGATTGTCTGAGTTCCACAGATGTGTTGATCCTGTAATTCCAATAGGAAGGATTGTCTGAGTTCCACAAATGTGTTGATCCCGTAATTCCAAAAGGAAGGATCGTTAATAACTCCGTAAAGACCTAAACCCCGTAATTCCGAAAGGAAGGATCGTTAGTAACTCCGTAAAGACCTAAATCCCGTAATTCCGAAAGGAAGGATCGTTAGTAACTCTGTAAAGACCTAAATCCTGTAATTCCGAAAGGAAGGATCATTGGTAACTCCGTAAAGACCTAAATCCTGTAATTCCGAAAGGAAGGATCATGCTGATGTTTTGATGATGTTGATGTTTTGATGATAATGATGTTTTTATGATGATGATAACGTACTGATCGAAAGATCAGTGTATGATGATGATGATGTACTGATCGAAAGATTAGAGTATGATGATGATTACGATGTATTGATCGAAAGATCAGAGCGTGATGATGATGATGTACTGATCAAAATATCAGAGCATGGTGATGATGTACTGATCGAAAGATCAAAGTATGACGATGATGATGTACTGATCGAAAGATCAGAGTATGATGATGATAACGTACTGATCAAATGATTAGTATGTGATGATAACGACATACTGATCAAAAGATCAAAATATCATGATGATGATGCTGTTTGAGAATTGAAGTATGATTATGGTGCTGATCACGATGTTACCGATCAGGTTGCTGATCGAAAGAACAAAATGCTGAAGAAGTTGTTGCTGATCGAAAGATCAAAGTACTAAAGATATTGTTGATCGAAATGTTGAAGACGTTGTTGCTGATCGAAATATCAAAGTGCTGAAGATATTGCTGATCGAAATGTTTAAGATGTTGTTGCTGATCGAAAGATCAAAGTGCTGAAGATGTTGTTGATCGAAATGTTGAAGATGTTGTTGCTGATCGAAAGATCAAAGTACTGAAGATGTTGCTGATCAAAATGCTGAAGATATTGTTGCTGATCGAAAGGTCAAAACACTAAAGATGTTGCTGATTGAAAGGTCAAAGTGCTGAAGATGTTGCTGCTGATTGAAAGGTCTAAGTGCTAAAGATGTTGCTGATTGAAAGGTCAAAGTGCTGAAGATGTTGCTGAAGGTGTTGCTGATCGAAATGTTGAAGACGTTGTTACTGATCGTAAGATCAAAGTGCTGAAGATATTGCTGATTGAAATGTTTAAGATGTTGTTGCTGATCGAAAGATCAAAGTGCTGAAGATGTTGCTGATCGAAATGTTGAAGATGTTGTTGCTGATCGAAAGATCAAAGTGCTGAAGATGTTGCTGATCAAAATGCTGAAGATATTGTTGCTGATCGAAAGGTCAAAACACTAAAGATGTTGCTGATTGAAAGGTCAAAGTGCTGAAGATGTTGCTGCTGATTGAAAGGTCTAAGTGCTAAAGATGTTGCTGATTGAAAGGTCAAAGTGCTGAAGATGTTGCTGAAGGTGTTGCTGATCGAAATGTTGAAGACGTTGTTACTGATCGTAAGATCAAAGTGCTGAAGATATTGCTGATTGAAATGTTTAAGATGTTGTTGCTGATCGAAAGATCAAAGTGCTGAAGATGTTGCTGATCGAAATGTTGAAGATGTTGTTGCTGATCGAAAGATCAAAGTGCTGAAGATGTTGCTGATCAAAATGCTGAAGATATTGTTGCTGATCGAAAGGTCAAAACACTAAAGATGTTGCTGATTGAAAGGTCAAAGTGCTGAAGATGTTGCTGCTGATTGAAAGGTCTAAGTGCTGAAGATGTTGCTGATTGAAAGGTCAATGTGCTGAAGATGTTGCTGAAGGTGTTGCTGATCGAAAGGTCAAAGTGTTGAAGATGTTGCTGATCAAAAGGTCAAAAGATGCTGATGCTGATCAAAGAGTTGCTGTCGTTGAAAATTGAAGACGAAGACTATATGATGTTGAAAAGTTTCCAATGATTTATAGATGTGTTACCTTGATGATGTTGATGATGTCCTATCTCTCTCTCTCCTATTATTGTTGTTGTTGATGTTGTTGTAGAATACCCTTCTCGTTAAGGGGGAGTGTTGAAATATTGTAACTTCAAAGAATATTCTATATGTATCTTTTGTGGTCCCCGAGGGTCCTATCGGGAGAACCACTTGTATTACTTTGTACATCGATGCTTCTAATCGAAAGAACTAATAAGAGTCATGAGGTAGTCCCCTCTAATTGTAAAGGCGGGTCATTAGCACCCCAGTGTGGTTACTTGAGCCTACATGTGTAACTCGAGCCTACATGATTAACTCGAGCCTACATGTCAGATGAGTTAATTAAAGTGAACGGATGAATATAAATAGAGGTGTGGTGCTCCTCATTTGCAACACACACTCTCACTTGTGTAGTGCATTAGTGGAGAAGAGAAGTAGCTGGAGAAGGAGGAGGATCAGGCTTTGATCTCGTTGCTGGTTTTATCTTTTATCTTTTATCTTTTGGGGCATCTATATTGAGGAAGCTTTTGCTGGGTTTTTTCCTTTAGGGTTTTCCTAGGATAAATCTTTGTGTTCGCTTTTTTGTATGGTTGTGCTTGTCTATCTTTCAGTGATCCTGTTTATATGCTTTTGTTATGAAATCGAAATGAAATACTAATGATCTAGCTTAGCATATGAAAATTTAACAGGTTACCTAGGGCATGTGTAAATCACTTCTCTCCTAAGGGGGTAAACAATAAAATTCTATGTTCAAATTTGCATGTCTCAAAGAATAGGCATACTATACTCACCAAAACAACCTCTGCTTCCATTTTTATAAGCTTTGCTACCAACCAAATAACATGAATCTCGATAGCCATATTTGTATAATTCCTTCTGAACAATTTGGAATTCTAATTATTCCTATTATTTAAACAATAAAATATAAATAACCCTCAATTTCACATTTCCTAACCATTATGTTAAGAACCCGTGTTAACCCTCCTCTTTATTTTGTTAGTATATTTTGTTGGATGCATATGCTTTGTAAGTTGTCTCGTTAGTATGTTGTATTATCCCACATTCATGGGAATTAATAGTTGATGTTAAGTCGTCTAGTTAGTATGTTGTATTATCCCACATTCATGGGGAGTAATGGTTGTTTAGATTAGACTTAGTATATAACTAAGTGTTGAGGCCAATGAAATCATTGAAGAGTTATTTTGTATTGAGTTTGCTCAAAGGAGGTTGCCCCCTCGAAGTGGCCCGTGATCAATAAAATCGCTTTTGTGCTCCAATAAGTCTGTTATATTATGCATTTTGATTGTTCATTCCAGGAGGTTCTCCACATCTGGTATCATAGCACTTTCCTTGGAACAAGTGGGATTTTTTTTCTTTTCTAATAAAAAAAGAGGGAAAAAGTGGGCGGCAACTTTCAGATCAATTTCTGAAAATTTCTACACAGAATCAGAAGAAACAGGTTGCATATCTGAATTCTTCTTGCAAAAATACATAGTTTCAAAACAAAAAACCATCTCGTTTGGAGTTCCGGAAGTGGAGATATCACAGATTTAAAATCAGCAATTTTTCATAATTTCGGTGATGGCCGCGAAAATTGCAGAGCGAAAATATTTTGATCGGATGCCTAGATTTCTATTCCGATTAAGAGGTTAGAAGCAGAGTGATTGTTCTAGTTCCAGAAACATACTATAATAGCAATTCTGAGCAATATAGATAATAGAAATAGGTTATGCTGATTTTAAAATTTTGTCTCAAACCCCTAACTCTAATTACGGGTTTTATTTAGGGCATCGGGTGGAATTTCTGCCACATTTTTTTCTGGCATTGTGATAATTGCAGTAGTTCTTCTTCTTGCAGCGGTACTATTCATTCGGATCAGGGAATAAACCCTATCCGCTTAACTGTGGGAAGTACTTGGGCATAGCCCTAAAACTCATTGTGAGGAGTACCACAAGAACCTCGAAGTAACTGGCCGTTGAGAGGACCTACCAAGTGAAAAGGGAAATGACCCCAACCAGATTTACTAGATTCCCATCCGTGAGGAAAACCATAGAGCTGTTGCTTTTTGCCAAGCGATTAGCAGTTTTACCTGCGCCGTGAAGTGAGGGGTGTTTCCCCAATACTGAAGCCTGAGACAGCCTTGGTGGCCGAGTGACTACCTTTGAACCAATAGGAAGCTGAATATACCTAGGGTCCATCTCTATTTACAGTTGATAACGTGCATAATTTCAGAATTGTCACAGATCATTTACTCCATTTTGTTGATAAAACACAGCTTCTAGCATCGCCACCTGTTTTTCAGCCATATCTTCCTTGATTTAGCTCTATTTCCCTTGAAATTTCAGTGTCACCCTCGTAATACCATTCTGCATATTCCTTCATTGAGGACCCTATCCCCAATTTTACTTCCTCAAGGTTGAAATTCCACATTTGTCAATTTTTAGGGTTTGTCATAACTTCTCTGATTCTCATCTAATCGCCTTTAAATTTTTTCACGATGTTAGTTTTCCATTTCTACTTCATTGTCGCTCTCTGACAAATTTTCCAATTCCTTCATCCCACCTTTGAAATTCACATTTTCTGCTTCTTGTCCCTAAAAAAGTGTCAAAAACCCCGTAAAACCCCAATTACCCCCCCCAAATTTTTCTCAAATAAAAAATATCATTTTCTAAAACCCTCTCCATTTTTGTTTTTCTACCCATTACCTAAAAAAATTAAAAAATTAAAAATAAAAAATAAAAAAATTCTTGTTGTTTTCACCCGCGTAGGAGCAAATAGACAAATGGAAGAAGAACTTGTCACCTTCAAGACCAAACTCGCAGATCTGGATCAAAGATTTCTCGACCTCCATCTTCAGCATTCAGCCATGAGCAACCGACAATAGCTTGAGTCTTCTACAGACACCGAGTTCTCTTCTTCCAGCAACTTTCGTGGGTTGAAGATTGATTTCCCTCGCTTCAATGGTGATGATCCAACTGGCTCGATACATAAGGTGGAACAATAATTTAATATGCATAACACTTTTGATGTCACCAAAGTCCCACTTGCATCATTTCATTTGGAATGTGAAGCCCTTCAATGGTTCTGTTGGTACATCAAGGATCATGAAGAGCCCCAATGGACATATTTTTGCCAACTCCTTTTGCACCGATTTGGCCCTAGTGGTTTTGATGAAGTCACATGAGCACTCACCAAACTTCACCAGAATGGCACTGTGAGAGAGTATCAGACATAATTTGATAAATTAGTCAAGCACACAGAAGGATTTTCTGATGCATTCTACAGGAGTTGTTTTATCAGTGGTCTTAAGGATACAATTCGATTTGAGGTTAACATGTTTTGTCCCAACACAATGATGGAAATCGTAGGGTTGGCTAAGTTGATAGAGGACAAGATCAGGGCTCAGTAATGCCCCAAATCCACTTTTGTCTCATTCAAAAAAAAGGTTTCCCAAAGACGTCCAACCCCTCCAACTCCTAGATCCACTCCTACCAAGCATTTGTTTGAAGCTGAGATGCAGGAACGTAGGGAAAAAGGACTTTGTTATAATTGTGATGGGAAATTCACCTGGGGACATCAATGCACTGAACAAAAGATTTATCTCTTGGATGTGGTTTCTCCGCCTGCACTTGAAATTTGTGAAGTTGCTCAGGATCCAGTAGACGACCAGGTTGACATTCAGCAGCCGCTTGTTGACCCTCATTCTCATGACGAACACCCAGAGATATCTCTCCATGCATTAGCCGGAGTCACCGCCCCACAAACCATGCAGGTCAAGGGTTTCTTCAAGAATATTCCTCTTACAATACTCATTGATTCTGGTAGCACCCATAACTTCATTGACCCTCAAATTTGGCAAACAAGCTGATAGTTTTGTCCATCCTTGCTCCATCTTTAAAGTCATGGTTGCCAATGGGAGCACCTTACCTTGCAAAAGAAAGTGTCGCAATGTGTGTATCTCTATTGGAGATTATAACTTGTAGTCTAACATGTTTGTCATGTCTCTAGGAGAATGTGATGTGATTTTGGGAACTTAATGGTTACGCACACTTGGACCCATCTTATGGGATTTTGTTGAACTATGGATGCAATTTTCAGTCAATGGGAACAAACACACATTCAATGGATTACAACCAAGTTCTCTCAGCATCATCAGTTCCCATCGCATGGAAAATCTCCTTAAGAGGAATTCACATGGTGTCATCTCTTAGCTCCACTTCATTCAGATGCAACCTTCAGCAATTTCAACTACTCCCTTGGATCTTTCATTTTGATGCACCCTTCAGATGCCTGATTTTTCCAAGCTGTTCACTCTTGAGAATGATGCTTACGACAATGGACTTGGGGTTGTCCTCTTTCAAGATGAACATCCCATTGCATTCACCGACAAATCCCTTTTTGGAAAGAATTTATCCACCTCTACATATGAGAAGGAAATGATGACTATTTTGCACACAGTACAAAAGGGGTGGCCATCCCTCTTAGAGAATCCTTTCAGCATCAAGACTGATCACCAAAGTTTGAAATATTTCCTGGAACAATGGGTCTCATCCCCAACACAACAGAAATGGGTTAGCAAACTCAGGGATTATGACTATAAGAAGGCTCAGGACAATCTTGTGGTGGATGCTCTTTTCCACAAATTTGATGCCCATGTTTCTCTTTCAGTTATTTCTCTGCCTATTCCAACTTGGTTATACTTTGTTCAGCAAGGCTATGTCAATGACTCCGCATTATTTGAAATCATCCAACAGTTGGCCAGTAAACCTTTTGTGGTACCGTATTCCTCTTGGGATGAATTTTCTCTGAGATACACAGGTCGTCTGGTGCTTCCCCAGCGCACAGACCTGAAACATGTGGTCTTTTATGAACTCCATGCTTCTCCATCAGCAGGGCACTCTGGGTTCATCAAAACATATAAGCTGGCGGGACATCACTTCTTTTGGAAGGGGGTGCAACGAGAAATTCAACATATGGTTGTCGAATGTGCTCCTTGTTAGCACCACAAGGGTGAAACTACACTCCCTTCCAGATTGCTCAAACCTTTTCCCATCCCTACAAGGATTTGGACATATATTTTGATGGATTTCATTCAAGGGCTCCCTAAATATGGAGGGAAGACCTTAATCTTCATTGTGGTGGATCGACTCTCCAAATATAGTCATTTTTGTCCTCTCATCCATCCATATACCGCCTCTTCAATCGCACAAATTTTCATGGATCAGATATTCCTTCTTCATGGAATCCCTTCTTCCATTGTCTTAGACCGCAACACAACTTTCACAAGTCATTTTCACCTCACTGACACCAAACTGCATATGCGTTCAGTTTATCACCCACCAATAGATGGTCTGAATATAGTCGTCAACAAATATTGGGAGACTTATCTTCGTTGTTTCACTTCTGAAGAACAACATTAGTGGGAAAAGTGGCTCCCTCTCGCTGAATGGTGATACAATAATTCCTACCATACTGCATCTAAAATGACTCCATAAGAAGCAGTTTATGGTCACACAGCTCTAGTACTCCTTCCATCCACCCCTAGCAGTTCACCAGTGCAGGCAGTTGACATGGTTCTTCGGAACTAACATCAGATTCTTCACCTCCTGCAGGACAATCTTCACATAGCAAGAGCCCGCATGAAACAACAGGGCGATCAACACCGTTATGAGCGCACTTTTCAAGTTGGTGATATAGTTTTTCTTTGTCTGTCGTCTTACAAGTAATCCTCCTTGAAAGACAAAGGGAATCAAACACTTGCTCCAAAGATCTCTGGCCCATGTATAGTTCCTCAAAAGATTGGGTATGTTGCTTATAAATTGGCACTTCCTCCTTCTCACATTCAACAAGTGATTGGCACCAACATCAGTGCAAAAATTGTTTTACCAGAATGGAATAATGAAGGATCCATCATTTCGAAGTCGGAGGCCATCCTCAATAAGCGCACTTGTCAGCTTCTCTCTCGATCCAACACAAAGGTCTTCAATTCAGTGGCATAGCAGGCAACTAGAGGCTGCTACATGGGAACCACTCCTTTATATTCAACAAAAGTTTCCACGTCTTAAGCTTTGAGGACAAAGCTTTTCTAAAAGGGAGGGGATGTTAAGAACCCGTGTTAACCCTCCTCTTTATTTTGTTAGTATATTTTATTGGATGCATATGCTTTGTAAGTCGTCCTGTTAGTATGTTGTATTATCCCACATTCATGGGGATTAATAGTTGATGTTAAGTTATCCAGTTAGTATGTTGTATTATCCCACATTCATGGGGAGTAATAGTTGTTTAGATTAGACTTAGTATATGTTGCCACCTTTCACACACCTGGGTCACGTGGCAGAAATCTTCAAGCCACTCGGTGTGTCATTGGGGGCAAGTCTCGATTCAAGGCTGTCACCTTGTTCTTGACTCCTCCATTTAGGCTCAGCTCCTAACGAAGCCAAGAGGGGTAGACCCTATCAAGTTACTAAGGCTAATTACTTACTATGGTGATGTTAAACTGAAAGAAATCTTAGGAGTTTGAAATTTAACCATAAACAACCATAGATGACAAGATACAAAATGAGCGCACGAAAGCACAATGCTGAGACACAATATATATATATATATAGCAAGAAAATAACCAGTGCCTTAAAATGGAGTCAAAATAAAATCAACGCACTTGCATGTGCTTGGAGTGAATGTTTTGCAATTGCCTCTTGGTACGTTTTAAGTTAATGTGAAATATGAGTTGATTAAAATTAGGCGAAGGGGTGGACTCCAGATATACGTGAGAGTACTTGGAGTATGTCTAAAACTAAACCTTCACGACTACCCGCAAGGAATATGTGGGCTGAATGGAGTCTCTGGGGCTATTGTTCATAACGCACCCGTTAGGGTGTGACAGAGATTGGCGCCCCAAGGTCACTTTTCAGAAGTTCCCGCTTCCTTTGGGTATTTTGCCACCGTAATGGTTTGATCTAGGTGTTGGATTTTCACCTGATGGTTTGTCAATTTGGGAGAGTGAATCCTAATTATACTAGTCACTCAAGTGCTTTTGATACAGCTTGACTGATTGGAAGAACTGCAGCCAAGTGCAGAGCATACACATCGGAGTCTTGTCAATTTTAGTAAATTTTGAGATGGATGTTCTTGTTAAAAAGAAAACCCTCCAGGAACCTTTTTCGGTCCAAGTGGACCTCAATCGAGGAATCAAGGAGGGGTTGATTTTATTATGGTTACTGAAACAAATGATGATAGCAAATGAAACATAAAAAGATAAGCAAACCACAATTTTCTAATTAGACTACCACGAACCTTTCTTCACGTTTCGGTTCAAAAGGAGGCTCGTGGGGTAAGTATTGAAATTACTTTGAAACCAATAGAAATGGAATATGGAATTGATTTTAAATCAAAGTATACTACCTTGCCGTTTAGTATTACGCTAGATTGAAAAAAGATGAACGAAAAGCAAAAAATGACACGGACGCAAATCCCCCCAGGGGGGGTGGGGAATGGGCTCGAAAGAGCCTATTCAGAATATTTTTTTTTACCAGCGGTTACAATATCAGCAAACTGATATGATGCCTCTTCATTCTTATACAGAACGAAACCAAGAGCTTACAAAGTGCAAAAATTAAAGATTTCAGTAAAAAAGGGAGACCTCTAGGGGGATTTAGAAGGCCCAAAAGTCACTTTCGAACAGTAGCTCCTCCTCTTTTCTGTTATACCTACTAAAAACTAACAAGCTTATTAGACTGAAATATGCCCAAAAGCACTCTGAAAGTACCTTTGGGTCAGCTTACTTTTAACAAAAAAAAACTAAGTTAAAACTAGTTAAAAAAGGTAAAAAGGGAACCACGGAAAGCAATCTTTCCTTGGGATCTTGGATTTCCTTTTAGGAATCCAATATGATGTGCACTAATTGCTAGATTTATCTTTTATAACAAAAACAGAAATCTAATGCATGCAAGCTACAAATTCTCTTTAAAATTCCATGCAAAAAGGACGATTTCCCTAAAGCTAGATCTAGAATGCTTATGAAACCTTTTAAGAACAAGATCTAGATTATGGGCTTTGAGAAGATAGATCTATGTTAAATTTACTTTAAGATAATAGATCTAAACAATATCAAAGCTGTGAACAAAGTAACCAGGTAAAAGAATTGATTTTGAAGGAGGAAGAGGAGGAGAGAAATGTTGGTAGCCTTGAAGATCCACCGTGGAGCTTTCAGATGGAATGTCGAGAGACTATGCCTTTGGAAGGTTTTGGAGAGAGTGAAAAAGCAAACTAGATTAGCATCCTCTCTGATATAGGAACCTGCAGCTCAGCTGAAATAAAAAAACTTGCCGAAATACTTGTGAGATCCGATTAGTACATACATAGAGATTCAGAATAACATGCATATAAACTTATAAAACATGCTGAATCTAGATCTCTAAACATGAATCAAAGGAAAGAGATGGCCAATAAACTTATTGAAAAGCACCTTTCCTATCAAGATTATAATAAGCTTATTATCAATCTTAGCAATGAATCCACAAGCAATCAGCAAATTATGAACATAGATACATGTTACCTCAGTAAAAAATGGCAATCATCATCCACACATACAATGCCATAACATCGTCCTACCTCCAAAGCTTCTCTTTATTTCAAATGAACAATAACAACAGTACAATAGCAACAGCACCTCAATCCCAGTTCTAACTAGCTTGGAAGAGGAGGTTTATGCTTAGATATATACAAAAACCAGGAGATCCAGCCCAGGGGGCGCAAATCCCAAGGAGATAGACCACTGTAGCTGAAGGAGAGTCCATCAATGCCTAATTTGTGTCTAGCTAAGCCAAATCTGAGTCTCACTAAGTGCAACTGTTAATCGAGGAGTTGATCTGCTTGACACCTCAACCTGTTGACTGAAGCATCCACCAAAACTCATCCAGATGAGCCAAAATGTGTGGAGGAGAGAGGGAGGGTGAAATTCCCCATAAAGGATGCTGAAGATCAACTCTAGATTTGTCTAGATCACCTCCATCAGTCAAGGATTTGTCAGATCCAGTCAATCTGGTTCAGATTTGACTGATTTCAATGAAATCGGCTGAGAATCCATTGATCTATGATTTTGGATTTGCTCCATTATTCATCAATTTATTAATTAAAATAATCAATAATTGATTTTTGGGGCTTTCTGACCTGAGTGATGGAAAATCACTCAAAACTAGGAAATAGCGGGTCCATGGGTTTACATGGTGCTCTTAGCTTGAAAATGAGCACCTACATGAATGAAACTGATTATTTGGCCCACTTTTATTACAGAATCAATTTTTCCAATTAAACTATTAAAAAATAGCGTAAGTTTTGGAAAAATTAAATTTTAATAAAAAACACTAAAAAAATTAAAAAAATAAAAAAGTTGAAAAAACCTAGGGGGACTTAGACATGTTCATATGACTCGACCATGATGCCTATCATGTTTATACATTGACACACAGACTCTAATAACTTCAATAGGCCTAAATGCCAAGCCAGCCACCCCAACTTTGGAGGTATCGAGAGAAAAACTCAGAAATTATGAGTCGTTTATTCAACAACCAATAATAACCAAGGGAAAAAACACCCTGGGCTGATCGGATTGACAAATAAAGTCTAAGAGACCGAGTCTTTTACAGACACTATCATGCTAGAACATTTATTACAATTCCCCCATGGGGTACGAACATGTGATATAGTACAACAAAGCTTCTCAAAAGCAATACTGAAGGTCTTCTGAAGTCCGAACAAGTTATCCTTGTCCGGTTCACTAGACTCACTTGATAAAAAACCATTAAGTACAACTTAGGTGGTAACAGTATATAACTAAGTGTTGAGGCCAATGAAATCATCGAAGAGTTATTTTGTATTGAGCTTGCTCAAAGGAAGTTGTTGCCCCCTCGAAGTGGCCTGCGATCAATAAAATCTCTTTTGTGCTCCAATATTTCTGTTATATCGTGCATTTTGATTGTTCAGTGCAGGAGGTTTTCCACACATTAATTCTCCTCAACTAAATTACTTTCTTATTAAAATAATTATTAATAACTAAAAGCTGCCATTCACAATATTTTTGTTTTTTAAACAATAATTTTGGTTGTTATTTTTTACTTTCTTATTAAAATAATTATTAATACCTAAATTTCTTCAATATTTTTTGTTTTTTAAATAGTTATTTAGGTTGTAATTAACATATATGAGATGTATATTTATAATATATTTTTGTATATTTGATTAAAAGTATTATATATAAGAAGTCTACTCTATCTATATATTTTTTATATTGAATCATATTTGTACCAGTACTTCAATCATACTACTATGCTTTATGTTTGCTTATAAATAAAAATTATGAAAATTAATTAAAAAATCAATCTCTGGTTACAAAATAAAGAATTGAAACTTAAACCGGAATCTATAAAGCAAGGGAGTGACCAAATTTTAAGTGTAATTTTTTGTAAAAAATAAGATAAAAATATTTACACCATAAGAAATTGGATCCCTCATGTAAGTTTAAGATGGATCTATGGTGGTATTTATTCATAATGAAACAGAGGAAACTAGACCTGATGGTAATATTCTCAAACTACCCTTAAAAGAATATTAAAGGTTTGGTTATGGTTGTTATTAGGTAAATGGGTTATTTTTTAATCAAATATTCTATTTGAAATTAAGTGTTCCATAATAATTGATTTGAAGTTGATAATCAATATTATATAAGCATTAAATTTACAAAAGAACATAAATACAACAATCTTGTAACATATAATATTTGTATACATTCTTTAAAAAAATTAGAAAAAAACAAATTTAGAAAATGTGTTAAGAATTTTCCAAAGTAAAAATTTGTTTTTTGTTTTAAATAAAAATGATACCAAATAAATTCCATTACCACATTCTTCACTAAATCGAATCAAATCATATGTTCTTTAGTAGATTGCTTAGATATCAACCAAACAATAAAAAAAAAAGCTAAACAAACCAATAAGAGATTACCTGTGTGTAGAATTATGATGCCACTTTTGCAGTTCCTTAAGAATTGAAGCTTTATCAAGTGCTTAAATCATCTATTGACTCATGGGTGTAAAGTATCTTTCCACATAGTTGCACTATTTCACACTATTTCACCAATTATATAATTTTTTTTTAGTTTTTGATATTGCCGTCTCTTCGTATACCATTTTCGCACCATTTCACCAATTATAATTATTTTTTTAGTTTTTGATATTGTTTTTTCTTTGTATGCCATACTCAATTAAGATAGGATGCTTCTTTTACCGATATTTGTGTTTGAAAGTGCATATTATTGTGATTGGATTTTCAAACATCTTCATATAATTGATACTTAATATATGTGTTGAAAGTGCATCTTATTGTGATTGGGTTTTCTAAGTAATATTTAATATATATGTGTTGAAAGTGCATCTTATTGTGATTGGGTTTTTTAAGTAATATTTAATATATTAGTTAGATGTTTTCTAATAATAGTTTATAATCACATCACTACTAATTGAAAATATGATTTTGTATATTCATTTAGCGTTAGATTAATATATATTATGAGAGTATTCCAAGTTTATTGCTTAAAAATTTGAGATGTTTTCAAATTTTTAATGAATGAAGTAATTTATTTATATCTTAAAAAAAATTTAAAATCTTAATTGTTTTGAGTTTTCATGTATATATATGTTACTGTATTCCACATTTTTTTTTATAAATATTTTAATTTGTTTATACTTTGAGGTGTTTTTTTCGTTCCAAGTATATTTAATGATTATGTAAAGGATTGTTGGAAAATAGGTAATTTAAAATGTAAGATCTTTTTTTTAGTGATTAATATTCTAATTCACTTTAAGTGACATGAAGCACTAAACATTTATAGTCTATATAACTTTGGAGACTTACATGTAATGTCTATTATAATTTGTATGTCATGTTCTTTTAGTTTATTATTGAAAAAATTGGTTTCCTATATAATACTCCTTAAAAAACCAACATCATCTAGCTTTGCCTGGATGCGGGTGATAACTCCGGCGACATCCGTCCCTCTTTCCAGCCACCGAAAAGAGTACGTGTCGCCCCTGTGATAACCCAACATGACAGCGCACCTCTCCAGCATATGCAAGGTTCTCTGCGCGTGGGAGAAATTTCCTCGATCACTTCGACTCATGAAAATCGGGTTGGTGAAGGTCTGTCCTCCTAGGTGCATTCATGGCTCTGCAATGATGGTTAATGTTTGCTGGTACGTGGAATGACAGGCATCTTATTCAGATCGAAGTCAAGTTTCATGTTGTGGTTATTAGCAGTGTTGGGTTTACAGTGCGGTGGGAAGTTTGCAGAGTCTTTGTTTCAGTGCGCTCCAAGTTCAGTGCTGGTAAGAACGCTCCTCTGGGTATTGGTTTCAGGCTCAGGTTGGCAGCCATGTCACGACAGAGAGGAACTCCAAGACGAGCTAGCTCAAGAAGGGGCAAATCCCAGAGGGGTTGCAATGCTCAGGTCCCGACGGACTATGAACCTCACATCTCTCCGCGCGTCCGTGTTTTGGTGGATGCCTGGGAGAACAGGGTCCTCAACCGCAAGCTCTCGATGGGTGAGGAGGGTGGTCAAATTAACCATTATTGGATGCTGAAGAACATGCTCTGCAACCTGATGGAGGACATGCTCATTAATTGGTCTGAGGTGCGAATAGCAGTTCACTCCATGAAAGCGAAAATTGCAGAGATTGACACCCAACTTACGGTCATGGACAACTCCTTTTCATGGAAACGCACGACCAACATCTCTAGTCTGAACATGCACAAAATGGGGGGGTGTGCTCAGGGTGGTGGTGCTAGTGGCAGCGAATCTGGTGGTCGGGCTCTCACTAGTCTAGGTGGCAGCGGCATCGCAACTGGCTGCTCTACAAAAACGCCCTGTGTCAAACCTTTTTTGGTTCCCTCTATCGTGGAGCCTCTCCTCAAGCGCTTGAAGGATTCGTCGACCCAACAGTCTAAGCAGCAATCGCATTCTCTTTCTTTGGCACCGAAAGCCACCACCAATTCGCCCACATTGTCGTAGGAAGAATGATGGACCTGCCCCATCACTGAAGAAATCCCTATTGTTTAAACGATGGTTTCGACTAGGCTTTTTGGTCCAATCTCTAGTAGTTTTTGGTTAAGTTAAAAAATTTCTCATAATACTGTATGTTTTTACTACTGTTTGAAAAATCTTTGGCTTCGCTCTTATATAGGAGCTAGTCGTGTCTATTATGGATTACTGTAACTAAGTCTCTCTGTCATGAACATCTTTATCGTGAACACGACCAGAAGGCTAGTATTTTTTGAGAGGCTCTGGAGGAGGTTCTGCCTCTGTCAACCTCAGGTAGCCAAGTTATCTGTATGTAATTTTGTTTTCCTTTGTAATATAATATATCTGTGCAGCTTACAAAAAAAACATCATCTAGATTCAATCCATTCAATTAGTATAATAAAACTTAGTTATTAGAACAAAACATAAGTATAATAAGGCATAAATATGCAAACCAAATATCACTGGATAAAGGCATATAATCAATGGATCATTATCTATGGAAAATTGAAATTCTAAAGTAGTTTAGGTAGTTTTGTGTGTAACTATAAATTGAATATTGAATCCCTACGATGTACTTGTTTATTCTCTTCTAAGTGTCCAGTTCATATGCATTTTATGTCACATTGATCTTTATACAAAAATTTCTTACTCAATTTGGTAGTAAAAATATGTTTAAAAACCATGAAATTGTTGACCAAAATTATGATTTAGATTCATGAGTTGCTTCAAATGAGAAGTTAATGCAATGCCATATGTTGTTTTTTTTTTTAATTTTATCTTAGTAGTTTTTTTTTCCCATAAAACTTTCTAGAATCTAAATTATTTATGTTATTACTCTGACTTTAATTCATCACTCATTCCTTTCTTTTCTAATTAATATTCTAAATTATGTGTTAGTTTTATATTCCATTATCATGGCCAAGTCACTTGTTATTTTTACATTTTGAATATTTGCAAATTTCATCACATTTTGTATTTGTGGGTATGAATGATTTTTCCATACACATTTTGAATAACACGTAAGTGATTTGAAACTAAACAAATATATGATATTCCATCTTCTCCTAAGAAGGCTTGTTATTGTTTTAGCTTGCAATGAGATAACTGAAGTTATGATGGAGCGTAATGTCTTTGTTTTACTAGTGAAAGAACAGTCCTTAGATTTTTTAGCATTATCTATAAAATCAAGACCACAACCTCCTCTACAATCCTCTTTTGCAAGGTGGGTCTATTCTTATGAATATTGTTTTGGGTAACCATCCATGATTCTTGCCTAATATTGTTTTTATTGTTTTGGTTTTTAATATTTTTCTTCCAATTATTGGCATGTTTTTAGTTCCACGTAGCAGTTCCCAAGGAGTGAGATGATGATATATGTTTTTTTTTTAATTTGCACTAAAGGGTTTTGTTCATTTTTGGGTTGACTTTACATAAATTGATAGATTTTAAATGCAAATAAACAAAGGTGTGTGAGTTTTGATGATTAATGTTTATTTCAAGTTTGATGGCATTAAATACACAATTTAGATGTTTTATTGATGTCATCTCATTCAAAATATAAATGTTCAAGTATAGGTTCTTAAGCTAGCTACCAAACACCATAAGTTGCACAAAAATGAATTGTCAATAATAGAAAAAACTAATACACTTATGGTATTGAATCTCAAAAACTCAATAATAACTTAGATAAAAGGAGACCACATTGCAAAAAAGACATATGAACCATTGAAGAGTTTATCTAATCAAAAGATCATGTCATCAAAATTGACCCTTCACCAAAATCATCTTTGACTAAAAATTCAAGGGAAGTATATTTGCATATGCCAACAAAATAAAAGGGTAATTTACCAACTTGAAAATGTTGGCTCTAAAGTGAAGAGGAATATGGCATTGTAGTCTTATGAGGTAACCTTTAAAGTTCTTGTGAAAATGTTGTCATCTGCATCAACCATTAAAACTTACTTGATGGTGTTGTTAACAAATAATTATACTCAAGATGGATTTAATTATTAGTTACAATACATATAATTTTCAACTAAGTATAATAAAAAATTAACTAAATAATAAACATTTGAGATTTTTTTTAACTATTATTATTCTATATCTCGGTTTCTTTAAATAAATTATCTATTTTCAATGCCATTCAATCTTTTATGACCGGGACTAAGTTACTGGCCAAAAACATATATTAATAATTATACTACAACAAAACTACATCTTTAAAAGAAATCATCTATTTTTAATGCCATTCAATCTTTTATGACAGGGACCAAGTTACTGGCCAAAAACATATATTATACTACAGCAAAACTAGTAGATCACCAGATTAACCTCAATGACTATACCAACTATCTCTTCAAAAACTGATTGGGAGCACACTGAACTAATTATTATACTTGATGGTAAAGATGACATGGGGTAGCTAAGAATTGGCCAAGATAGTCTAATAAGACGCCAAAATAATCTCTCCTTTGGGAGTGCGTGGGTTCAAATTTTATCCTCAACAAATGGAATGTTTAGATAGTGCACTTTATTTTTATTCATGGACGAGAAGTCTAAGGCATTTAGACTCAATTTTTGCCAAAGCAGTTTCAATTTTTTACTCATTCCCCTGCAAACATTTCCTTTATTTTAATCAATCTACAGGAAATAGTAGACTTTACATTAGAAAAATTAGAAGTCCAAAGGCACTGTCACATATAAGGGCATTTGGTCTAGTGGTACGATTCTCGCTTAGGGTGTGAGAGGTCCCGAGTTCAATTCTCAGTTTTTTATTTGCAGCGTTATCAGCAGGGGAGATTCCCGTGCTATCATCTTTGCTTGGGCAATTGGAGACCTTCTATGTTTTGTTATCTTAAAAATGTAATACCTGTAGTTATACTTTTCTCTATTGGATTAAATGCAACTTTGGTCAATCTTCCATTTAAAGAAATTAGAAGAAATATACAATAACAAGGTGAATAGTTGTGCACTTGCAATTAAAGGGACCACTCTTTAGAAGAAATATACAATAGCAAGGTGAATAGTTGTGCACTTGCAATTAAAGGGACCATACCTTGTGGTCATAAGGATAATCGTTAGAAATTGGGTAGGCCAACATGTGATAGAAGGGTAACAACAAAGATCACATGGAATGGATATAAGTAACGCCTACTATACAACAACGAATAGCTACATTATGCACTTGAGCTTAAAGGGTGCACAACAAGAGTTTTGATTGGAACTTTGAATTGACATGCATTTTGTGTTGCACCTTGAAGTGATTGGTATTACGTGTGAAGCATTTAGAGCATAGGACTTGACTATTTGCAACGTTATCATCAGGTAAGATTCCCATGCTTCCATTTGTTGCTTAGGCATATGAAGCTTCCTAGCAATTGGGAGACCTTCTATATTTTTTTTTCCTAAAATGGTAATACATGTAGTTATACTTTTCTCTATTGGATTAAATGTAACTCTGGTCAATCTTCCGTCTAACGAAATTAGAAGAAATATACATAACCATTTACAATAACAAGGTGAATAGTTGTGGACTTGCAATTAAAGGGACCACAACTTGTGGTCATACTCCTTATATATATTTCCCACATCAGTGTACTATAGGCAAATCCATAAGGATAATCGTTAGAAATTGGGTAGGCTAACAAGAAATATCACATGGAAGGGATATAACCAACGCCTACAATACAACAACGAATGGCTACATTATGGACTTGAGCTTAGAGGGTGCACAACAAGAGTTTTACTTGGAACTTTTAATTAACATGTATTTTATGTTGTACCTTGAAGTGATAGGTAATATGTTTGAAGCATGTAGAGCATAGGACTTGAGCGATAGATATTTTTCTTAGAAAATAGATGATATGTAGGAATCACATTTGAGGTTTCGATCCATTGTATGGTGAATAATTTTTGCAATGTGTCTAAATCTTTGTAATGTGGGAGTTGACACTTAAAGACATGCAAAATGAAACCAACGAACAAAATTCCAAAGGAGATTTGATCATCATTAATGATAAAATGAAAGGTGAAGTAAATTGTAATCATGGTGTTTGAAGAGAAGCAAGGTCAAGTAGAAAAACTAATAATTCTAACCATAGAAATATATCATTACAAAAGACAATCACTAAATATGACAAAAGTGGCCTTATATATATTATCCTCAAAAAATGGAACTTAAAATAGAAAATATTAAGTAAATCACCAACTTACCAATTCAAACTATATGCTTTACATCATACTCATCTTGTGCATGGCTTCATTTAACGAACTTGTGCGAAGAATTAGGTCTATCTTATGTCCTATCTTCCTCATTGATGTCATTTCAACAAATGTATGATGTTGTGTCAATATAGTCTTCCATCAACTTCAATTTGTCGCTTATGTTGGTTCTTCTTCCTTCATTGGTATCCATTGAAACTTCATCCCAATATTCATAATGGTGTAGGTGTTCTTCCTATCATCATGTATTAATGTTTTGTGTGATTATGTTGTGTTATTTCCAACAATAAGTGGCAACCATCCATGGGTATAACATTACACAAAATCTCATCCTAGTTTTCTCTTATATTAAACAAGACTTATACGCATTTTCCATCATGCTAATTTTATATTTGCATTAAAACAAAAGAACATGTAGACCTTTGGATTTTTTTGTCATGTTGAATTAACGATCTCTACTATTTCCACATCAATCATGTTCTTTGTCATTGAATTCAAGCTCTTTACTACTTTTGCATTGTCAGTGTTCTCCATATTACCACTATCTAGAATAATTTTTCAACGCTTATTGTCTTAAAGATGCTCCCTCAACTAGTGACTCTTCCTTCCAAACTTGTCACAACTTTAATACTTCTATAATAACACTATGCATCATCAAGTTTTCACTTTGTTCCAATGTTATTTCCATTGTTGCTCTTTCATCTAAAGTATCTCTTAGTGCCAATGGATCCCTTTTTTCACTTATCTTTACATTATATCTATGTGGACATCCAAATGACTTATGTCCTTCCATGCTACATGCGTAGAAGATATAATTTGTCACCTATAACAATCATATCCTCTTCCTCATCATCTAAAGAATTTGAGACCTCTACCTTTTCCTTTACCTATTGCAACACCCTCTAGTGAATTTTTTGTATTTTCATTGTGTCTTTACCACTTCTCGCCATTTTGTCTCTCACACACCTTTTGCCGCCTTGTCTAAACACTTACCATCTCTCCTTGTCTCTCAAAGGTCAATTTTTCTTTAATACCAAAATGGAAAAGTGGGGTGCATGGTGTTCCAACTCTGACTTCTATGGCACAAGAAACTTGCAATTCTTTGGTGACATAGAGATGACACTAACACAATAAACAATTGGACTCCACCATCATTGAACTAGATGCACAATCTCGAGGAGAAATGGTCTAGTACTCATGTATGAATTGTCAAAATAGATACTATTATAGATTACAATTTTAATTTCTTAACTCTCGTCTCTATTTCTAGGTGTAGCTAATGTGATTGGATAAACCCAATTATGAGCTTCATCCTCAACTATTGTGTGCTCTTTTTTTCCATGCCAAAACAACACATTGCATCAAATTGCATATATACATGCATATCCTAGTGAGTTTGCAATGATCCATTAAAGCCTTCTCCATGCATTAATGGCATTTCCATCCATCTTGAATTGTCCACATTCTTACTAGATTCTCTTGGTTTTTCCTACATCAATAAACAATCAAACCGAAACTTACTAGATTCTCATGGTTTTTCCTACATCAATAAACAATCAAACTGAAACTTAATGGAGCTACAAAGAGGTGACGATGCCAATAGATAATTATTGTATTTGAATATGAACAATGAAGAGTATATATATAGTTAGTGTATACTTTAAAAGAGGTAGCCAAGTCAATGGAATATAGGACAATGCTATTAAAATTTTGGGTACACCCTTCTAATTTGTTTTCTCTGATGTATTGCTAGGCTTTACTAGTCCTCACCATGTCTTAATCCTCCAACTTGCAAAGTCTATGAGTACAACCTACTAATTTGTTTTCTCTTATGTATTGCTAGGCTTTACTAGTCCTCACCATGTCTTAATCCTCCAACTTGCAGAATCTATGGTCTTCCTTTCAATAATGAGGATTCCTTTCACTTGGTTTCTATTACTTCTCTTACCTTTGGTTCAGTCCATGGTACATAAATAACTTTTACCATTTCTTAATTGTTATTATCCTCGTATATGTTTAACTCAGTTATGTGGGAATTTAATAATCTTAATTCCTAGTTGTGCAATCAACTGAGCATGCAACTCTGACTTTGGATTTTATTTATCTCTCATTTACACAATCGCATCAATATTTGGATAATCGGAAGCACATGCCTACAAATGGTACAAATGGTTCTCATTTCGCATCATTATTTGGATAATCGGTCAAGGTGCAAGCACATACCTACAAATGGTACAAATGGTTCTTTTATCTTGAGCACATTCAGAGTAATTTGAGTATAGATTTTTTTTACAGTGATGAGCTAGAGTAATTTGAGTATAGATTTTCTTTTACAGTGGTGAGTTATAGTGTCATTGCTTTTGGATTTTCACTCTGTTGTAGTTTAGTAACTGAAGTTTTCAGTGAACACTCCACTTATTTTTAAGGAATTACAATATAGTTTCTTAACTGACATTTCCAGTGAATACTTTACCTATCTTTAAGGAATTACAATGAAGAAGCTGTTAATGATAAGAAAAGAATCAAGCTAAGCATATATAGGAATGAGCAAATTAACTTTGTGTAAATTTTTTCCAAATGTATACAAAATTTAAGATAAAAAATTATATCTCAAAAAATTGGTTTAGATTCCTCTCTGTACTTGATAGATCTAGGTGTACTTGATAGATCTAGGTTTAAGATGAATCTATGTTAACAATAATCAACAAACAACTTCAATCTTTGAAATAAATCAAGATTATCTTTCTACCTTAACTTTCTTTGTAACACAATTATTAACTTTCGTTGTAACCACAGTTATTGTTAATTTTATAGTTAGGAGTGTTGATCAGAGAGAAGATGCTTGATCTTGATCTTGTTGATGAGGAAACTATCTAGGCGGTTGCTTCACTCGTAATGCCTGTGAGAATGAATGTTTTTGGCTGTTGAAGACCGTATTGCATTCATTGATTTGAATTTATGAATTCAATATATGTGGGTGTTTTAAAAAATAACAGTTTTGTATAAATAAAAAATCTATGTTACATTTGAAAAAGCTGCAACCTATACAACCTCCTAACATGGCCGGTGTATTTTTATTTTTTATTTTTGGCTCCCCGTAGATTTCTTTGGTCCTCATGTTTTTTCAACAATGGGATACTTTTAGGGAGTTTCTGAATTTATTGTTAGCCACAGTACAAACTGGGTAGCCCAAATCTGGATAAATGGAAGGTATTTCCAGTGCAAAGAAGGATTGTTCTTCTGGCTTTCCTTTATTTTAACAAGATGAGACGCCTATTACAATTTTCAGTTTAGGTCTTTAGTATAGCTAAAAAAGAATCTGGTATAATTGCTTACAATCGGTAGAGGAATTGTAAAGTTCCCTAAAACAATCTGGTATAATTGCTTACAATCGGTAGAGGAAGTGTAAAGGAACTTTAGAGAACAAAGGAAATGGTTCAAAAACATTGTTCCAAAAAGGTAGTTCTACCTGATATGTAGATGACGTTCTTTCTGCTTCTTTTCTTGTAAATCAAGAAATACTCTAGGTTAAGGGGCAATAAGTTGATATTTTTAGATGCAAGTGAAACGGGGCATTATCACCTTATATATGGATTTTACAGTGTAACAAAGCAGTAATTACTTATTGAAATAATTTCCACTTACTATACTGATAATTAATAAGTATTTTCATAAGATTTTGAAGCTATCCATCTCTAACTGGGATTTTTTTGGGTGGAATATTTCACCCCTTATGGAGACACTCATTGCTATCCTCACAGATGGCCTAACCCCGAAGGACTCAAGGCTCGAACCTGTGACCTCTCTCCGTACCGAGAGAGTGTGCGCATCTTACCAATTGAGCTAACCCTTGGGGCTTGCCTCATGTGCCTATGACAGCCTCCCAACATTGAGGCGTTGTCAAAGGTTGCGTTGAAGGTCAAGGATAAAACAACAAAGTTTTACGGTCTCTAAGAAGGCTAAGATAACCTATGTGCAACTAAAGAAAGTTGCTTTGGACTTATCACAACAGTGAACAAGTTTCAAAAACCCAGAATTAGCAACTCTCTACAATTTTGCAACAATGTAGTTATGTCAGCCATTGATCTCAGAGTTCCAATTGTACTCTCTAGAGTTGTTAGCATTCACAAATTGATCAAACCAATTTGCTATAGGTGAGGGAGAGGGGCGTTTCAGTATAAGCGCGAATCAAAATGGGAGTAGTATAACCAGAACGCCCCCGACCCAAATTGCAAGCCGGGCGATTTGGTTGTCTTTTATCCTACACGGTTCGGTTGCTGGTTAAAAGTGATATGGGGTAGGTTCTGTGGCTGGTAAAGAGTGGTAAACATTGAATGTCAGCTGTAGGCACTCAATAGAATACACGCGCGCCAGGTAGGGGTCGAACCTACGACTTTCTGCTTAGGAAACAGACGCTCTATCCACTGAGCTACAGGCGCCGAGTTGTTAAAATTAACTCTTTTATTAGTTACTATGCGAATATAAACAACAAGTTGTGAAAAAGTATTTAAAGACATCATCTGCATGTGATATATAACATTCAGGGTGGACGTGCCGGAGTGGTTATCGGGCATGACTAGAAATCATGTGGGCTTTGCCCGCGCAGGTTCGAATCCTGCCGTCCACGCTTTTGTTCAACTAAAACGCCGCCGCTTTTTCAGCCAATAATTTTGATAAAATCAGGTGAAAATTGATTTTGGAAATCATTTCAGCAATCGTCATTGCTTTACGATTCCAGCAATAATTTATTTGCCTGATTCCGAAGAGTAATTCAAGGCTTTCAGGTTGAAAGGGGCATTCCGAAAATCGTAATCTGGCACCTCTCGCACACAAATGAAGAATCATACCACTAGACGAACTGCCTCCGCTTATCTTTCCGTTCCTATCTTTTTTAACCAACAGTTGGAAATCGTAATTAATAGACAAAGATTCCATTTGCGGAGAAGCAAAATGAAAACCAAAAACACTCCGGCTGGGGAGCTTGATGAGAGTGGATTTGAACCCACGCCTTTTCGAAACAGTACCTTCATCTGGCTCCTTAGACAAACTCCGCCATCTCAACAGCTACAAAATATGCAAAATGTGAAATTTGTCATATGTAAACAATGAATATGGCAAAAATAATTCCCGTTTTTGACGTACTTTACTGCATATTGAACGAGTCTTATTCACTACCTTTTAAATCAAATGAAATTCAGCCTGGTGGATGGAAAAGAAGACCTCTAATTTCAAAAGTCAATTGTTTAATTAATGAATTACTACACCATCACCAACAAAACAAGCTGATTGTGCCCACCGATCAAATTTGAACACGTTCCAGCCAGATTTCAAAAACAAAAAAACGTGTTCACTGATGAGTAAAAATGATATATTACCTAACCACAAATTTGAACTTTATACATTATAATAAACAACCTAACATGTTTATATAATGTTTATCACAATGTTCATTGGGCCTAGCTCGGGTGGTTGGGAAATTTGGTTGTTGCGCTCCCCACCCAGGTTCAGATCTTGTCGAGGACATTTGCTTCTTGGTAGCCCTCCCCAACCAGGTTCAGATCTTGTTGAGGACATTTGCTTCTTGGAAGCCCTTGTATGCAATGAAATATTACCCATGATGTAAAATTGGGCTTTCATGGTGAACCACTTTCAAAAAAAAATTGTTTATCACAAATTTAACTAACAATACATTAAGATTGCCTTTATTACCATTTTCTATGTTTAGTTGGAATTTCATTTTTTTTTAATGTTCATGTTCATGATACTTTGATTATAATTGATTATAATTGTTCTTTAAAAGAAAAAATTGATGAAAATTTTTCATATGCTTTTCTGTGTTTCAATATTGTACTTAGTGTGAACAAAATTTGGTCTCAACATCAAAAATCTCTTAGAACTTTGATCTTGTCCAATCCTTCATTCATAACTCATTTATACAATAAAATTTCATCACCATATTTTATAAAAAATATGGCCTATTTTTATCATTGCCGTTAATAGTCTCCAAATAACCATTGTACCATTGTGTGTTGCTACCAACTTATTGAAACTTTGTTGATTCTATTAGAGTCATATATTTTTGAATTTATCTTCAAGCTTTGTGAATTCTATGCATTAATTCCATTGATTCTCATTTTCAACAAAGTCTATTTAAAGCTCAACCTCTCTACCATTTTTTCTAAGAATTTTTTCTACTAACGCTTCTTGTGTTAGACAATTGCCCGGTTATTTTTTGGTGCCTTTCATCATGCATTGCACACTTTCATTTGATGCTTTTACTATGCATGTTTCATCGTTTAACTACTCCAGTTTCTTATGGTGGCTACCGATTCTTGTATATTTCTCTATGGTTTGCCATAGTAGACCAAATCCTCTTTCTTGCACTGTGAATATTCGGTAGTTGCACTTGTTCCATGTAATCCAGAATAGTAATATTGCAAGATATATTCCAAACTATGTTCATAATTGGTCAATAGAAGGGCTACTTTCACCATTGTTCCAGTTACCCAAACTTTGTTCATAATTGAGAGAGAAGGGATACTTTCACCATTGTTCCATTTACTCGAGTGTGAGCTTGTGTGATTTTATTATGTATTAAGCTCATGTTAACAAGTTTATTGAACATGCAAGCAAGTTCTTAGGATACTTCTTGACATATTTGCATTTATATTTCACCTCATATCATGGTTTCTTCCATCTTGTTTTGAGGGGCAGGAGAAGGGGGGGGATGGGGTGCATGGTCTGTTAAGTATTTTTTTTTAATTTTGACTTTATGATGACATGATTTTTTACAAATTGTTAGAATTATAATTTTTAATTATTAAATTCTGATAGCATTTTATATTTCTAATAATTTATAAAATTACAAAGTTGTATTGTTAAAATTACAATTTTAACTTGACTAATTCGATAAGAAACCTACAAAAAAATTGTATGCTAACTATTGGCATTAAAAAGATATTGACATTAAAAATAAAACAAAGTTACAACGTCAATGTGGTTGGTTGGCCACTAACCTCACTAGTCACAAAGCAAAAACTTGTCATCATGAGTTATCCAAACTTTAAATCCAAAAAAAGACGATATAACATAGTTTAAAAGCCCTAATACTATTTAATGTATTGTAGCATAGTTTGAAATAAGATCTAGAGTAATAACTATGATGGTTGTGTTAGTTTTTCAACATTAAGCTAGCATTATTAGGATCTTTAACTGAGAGAATAACAAGTACAACAATCAAGCACAAGAGACAATGAACACAGTGTTTTTCCTTAGGGAAACCATAAAAGAGAAAACCCCGCAACTTCCTGAGGGATAGAATAAGCCCCAAAACAGTAAAAGCCCCAAAACAGTAAGTGATCTCCTAATAGCAGTAATCTTCTTCTTGACTAGCCCCAGTGTCTTCTCCTTCCTCAACTATGCGCTACACTTGAGTGTGGATGAATTGTGTGATAAATAGAGACTCTAGTTCTCTATTTATACTAATCTCGACATGTTCTCTATTTATACTAATCCCGACATGACTAAAATCCTACTAGGGCCGACCTCTACTAGGAGAGTCTAATAACCCTAGTGCCCCAGAACTGTGGGGATTTTAACCCTTAGACAATCGGAGGGTTACCCACTATGACTTGACATGACTTGTTTACGTAATTGATCCTCCCGATCGGAACATCGGGGCATGACAATATGACTCAATTACATTATAGATATATCCCAGAATAAATATCGGGTTACAATACATAAGATACATAGATGAATACATTCCAAAGTTACAAATACATGAACACTCCCTCTTAACTAGGAAGGTATTATTTCGACACAGTTTTCAGCACTGGTCTTCTTCTCTGCATCAATTGGATCATCTCGTCATCTGCATCTCAAGTCTTCCGAGTCTTCAAGTCATCTTCATCTTCAAGTCATCGTCAATCTTTGAATTTGGATCATCTCTCGATCTGGATCATCATGGGACATCATCACTAGATCTAGATCATCACTCGATTTGGATCATCACTGGATCTGGATCATCACTCGATCTGGATCATCACTAGGCATCATCACTGGATCTGGATCATCACTCGATCTGGATCATCATCACTGGATCTAGATCATCACTCAATATAGATCATCACTCGATCTGGATCATCACTGGGCATCATCACTCGATCTGGATCATCATCACTGGTGCTATCTCATCATTCTTCTCGTCACAGGAAGTTCTACAGAGCCAGCCCTTTTTCATGTTGGTTGTAGGCCTAGCCTCCATGTAGGTCTTTCTTCAGCGCTTATATCTGACACTAAGTCAGAATGGCCCGCCCAGCACTTACATATGACCTACTCATCAGAAAGGCACTCCGAGCACTCACATCTGATCATGTAGGAACCAATCCTATAATCATATCAGAAAGGCCCAACACTCACATTCACCAGCATGATAGGAACTCAAACTACTATCATCTGTAAAATGGCTCAGCACTTACAACCACCAGCATGATAGGAACCCAAACTACTATCTTCTATGGAAAGGTCACTGCACTTACATCTGAGTACGTGGGAACACATCCCTCAGTCACATCAGAAAGGCTCAGCACTTACAATCACTAGCATGGTAGGAACTCAAACTACTACCATCTGTGAAAAGGCACAACACTTATAGTCACCAGCATGATAGGAACCCGAACTACTATCATCTGTGAAAAGGCTCAGCACTTATCTGAGTACGTGGGACCACATCCCTCAGTCACATCAGAAAGGCTCAGTACTTACATATGAGTATGTGGGAACACATCCCTCAGTCACATTAGAAAGGCTCTCAGTCCTAGACTGAGGGTCCCTGGTACCTTACCAGGTAGCTCCATTCAAAGAATGGCGGGAGCCCTTATATCTGACACTAAGTCAGAATGGATCAGCACTCATATCTGACATGGGAGGAACCTAATCCTTTAGCCATGACAGAATGGATTCAACCCTTACATTTGATCAAGTGGGAACACATCCCTTTGTCACATTAGAATGGCCATGCACTCATATCTGATCATGTGAGAACAAGTCTCATGGTCATATCAGAACGGCCCTCAGTCATAAACTGAGTTTTCCTAGTACCTCACCAGGCAGCTTCATTCCAAGAATGGCAATAGCCCTTATATCTGATCATGTAGGAACCAATCCTATAGTCATATCAAAATGGCTTAGCACTTATATGTGTCATGGAAGGAACCAATCCTCTCACCATGATAGAATGGCTCAGCCCTTACATCTGACCTGCTCGTCGGAATGGCTATGGATCTCAGCACTCATATTTGTCATGGAAGGAACCAATCCTCTCACCATGACAGAATGGCTATGGGACTCATCACTTTCCCTTGGAGGAAACCTCGATTTGGAGAACACCAAGCTTCTCCCTAAAGTACTCAAACTTCACTCTATCCAATGGCTTCATCAATACATCAGCTATCTGTTCCTCCGTCGCAACATACTGGAGCTTTACTGCTCCCTTCTGCACCATATCCCTGATATAGTGGTACTTGATCTCGATATGCTTCGACTTGTCATGGAACACTGGATTCTCTGACAACTTCACGCAACTTTGGTTGTCACAATGTATACAAGTAGCATCCAACTTGAGATCAAATAAATCAGACAGTAGCTTCCGTAGCCATACTGCCTCACAACTAGCTGAACAAGTTGCGACATACTCTGCTTCAGCTGTACTCAGTGCCACACAGGATTGTTTCCTGCTAAACCAAGAGATCACACCTGATCCCATACTGAAGCAACACCCTGAAGTGCTCTTCCTATCAATGGCACTGCCTGCCCAATCCGAATCAACATAACCCTCTAGGTTAATCTTTCGATTCGCATCTTACCTGAGCCCATAATCAACTGTACCCTTCAGGTACCTCAGAATATGCTTTGCAGCAATCAAGTGAACATTTCTCGAATCTGTCAAGAACTGGCTCAAGGTGTTCACAACAAAGCAAATGTCTGGTCTCGTGTTCTTCAGGTACATCAATGACCTAATCATCTGATGATACATCGTAGCATCAACCGACTCTGATGAAGCATCACTCAATAGCTTCAGGTTTGATGCCATAGGTGTGGCCATAGTCTTGCAGTCCATCATCCCAAACCTCTTCAGGATCTCTACTGCATACTTCCCTTGTCCAAGGAATATTCCATCCGTAATTTGCCACACTTCCATACCTAGAAAGTAATGCATCATCCCCAAGTCCTCCATATTGAACTCAGCAGCAAGTTTTCTCTTTGTATCAGCAATCAACCCATCCATACCTGTCACAAATAGATCATCTACATATAGTAGAAGTATCATTGGGTTTCCATCCTCAACCTTGTAGTAAAGGTTGGAGTCTACTTTACTCTTGGTAAAGCCCAAACTGGATAGAAAGCTATCAATTCTGCCATACCAGGTCCTGGGTGCCTGTTTCAAACCGTACAGGGCTTTCTTTAATCTGCATACATGAGACTCTTTGTCATGTGTCTCAAAATCGAGTGGTTGTTCTACATACACTTCCTCTTCTACTACACCATTCAAGAAGGCAATGTTGACATCCATTTGGTGTATCTTCCATTTCATTACTGCAGCCAGAGTAGGTACTGATCTGATGGATGTGTATCTGGCTACAGGTGCAAAGGTTTCTTCATAGTCTATTCCTTCTTTCTAAGAGAAACCCCGAGCCACAAATCTTGCTTTATATTTTTCAATGCTACCGTCTGCAGCATGCTTGATCTTGTAGATCCATTTGGAAGTTACAACTGACTTCCCTTTTGGTCTTGGGACAACATCCCAAACATCATTCTTCATGATCGATTGGTATTCTTTGATCATAGCATCCTTCCATTCTTTCCGTTCTGCCGCTTCTTCATAACTGGAAGGTTCTTTATCAATGAAATCACATAGTAAAGCTACATACCCGGAGCAGGATCTGGTCCTCTTTCTTTCTTTGTGATTTTCTTCTGGAGCCCCATATCTTTCCGTACCTTGGATAAGTTCTCGTACCCAAGCAGGTTTCCTCTTATGAGGATTCTTCTCCAGAGGTGGATCTATAGGTCTTTGTGGTTCTTCAAATTCTCGATCTTCTTCCTGAGCTTCTTCATTCATGGTTGTATCATGAATTCTGGGTGCTTCTGCTTCTGCTTCTTCAGGTTCTTCAGCAGGTATCTTTCTGGATTTGTTGTAAGCCATGTCTTCATCAAATGTCACATCCCTACTAATGTCAATCTTCTTGTATCCTAGGAAATAGATTCTGCAAGCCTTCGAGCTTTCAGAGTATCCCACGAATATGCCCTTCTTTCCTTAAGGATCTAATTTTGTCATTTTCTCCTTTGGGATGTGTATGTACACATGACAACCGAATATTCTGAGATGGTTGACTTCTGGTCTTTTGCCAGAGAAGACTTCTTCAGGAGTCTTGTTCTCGAGTACTCTATGTGGAGTACGGTTCTGTACATACACTGCTGTTCTGGAAGCTTCATCCCAAAGATGCATAGGAAGGTCTTGATCATGGAGCATTGCTTTTGCAACGTCCATGATAGTTCTATTCTTCCTTTCCACAACCCCATTCTGTTGTGGATTATAAGGAGTGGACAACTCCCTCTTAATCCCTGAGTCTTTGCATAGCCTCTTGAATTCATTTGAAGTGAATTCTCCACCATTGTCTGATCGAAAAGTCTTGATCTTCTTTTCAGTATGGTTCTCGACCAAGGCTTTGAATTCCCTGAATTTGCTGAATACTTCGTCTTTGTTCTTCATGAAGTAAACCCATGCCTTCCTTGAAAAATCATCAATAAAAGAAACATAATATGCATACCCGCTTAGTGAGCTTGATGACATAGGACCACATACATCGGAGTGGATGATTTCCAAGATTCCTTTTGCTTTGCTTTCGCTACTTGGAAATGCCTTCTTTTTGTTCTTTCCCTTCGCACATCCTTTGCAGACCCCATCATGTTTTGCTTGGATTTCTGGAAGACCTTCAACAACTTTGCTTGCAATAGGTAGTGCTCTGTAACGCACATGTGCAAGCCTTCTATGCCAAAGTTCACTTGGCTCTACTGTATCATGGACCATTGCTTGTTCTGGATGGCCCTTCAATTTGTACAATCCTCCTTCTTGTTCTCCAATTACTACCGCATCATCGATAGTCTTTCCTCTAGGCCACATAATGACTTGACCATCTATGAATGCCACCCGTATTCCTTTTGCATCTAATGCTGAAATGGAGAGGAGGTTCTTCTTAAGTCATGGTACAAACAATACTTCCTTCATTGTTAGAGACTTACCAGAGTCTAATTTATATGAAGATTCCCCACTACCTTTTATTGGATATTGGTAGTCATCTCCTAGCTTCACCTTGTGAGGTGATTCATGTTCTGAGAGCTTCACAAAGGATTCCTTGAATCCAGTCATATGTTTAGAATCCCCACTATTTATAAGCCAATCATCACTACCATGAGTAATGTTACCTATCATGAGAGCGGAAATCAAAACATATTCATCCTCGCTTGAAGAATCTTCACTTTCATATCTGAATCTCTTCCTGGATGGTTCATCATCCTTTGCAACATGAGCATGATGTCTTCTTTTGTTCCCCTTCTTCTTATGAGAGTGATTCTTGCTCTTAGGGCAGTCTTTTGCAAAGTGTCCTTTTTTCATCACATGTATAACATCTCAATCTAGATAGGTCCTTTCTATTGTTAGAATGAGAGTTCTTACATTTGGAGTAATGAGGATTTCTTCTTCCCTTCTTGGAGTGAACTGTGAGGGCTTGATCTTCACTTCCCATCTTCTCTTCTCGGGCTGCTATCCAAGCTTCTTCTTGAGAGCATTCTTCCCATAGTCTAATGAACTTGACTAACTTCTTTCTAGCACAGATTCCTTGGATGAAAGAATCCCATGACCTAGGAAGGCCATTCAAAGTAGTCATCACAATCTCTGCATTTTCCACTTCTTCATCAACAGCTTCTAATTGTTCCTTGATCTGAGAAACCCTTGTGAAGTAGGACTGGATAGTCTCTGCATTCTGAATCTTCACATTCTTCAGTTGATTCCTCAGAGTCATCTTTCGGTTGATGTTCTTCCCTTCAAACAACTTGGTTAGGGCATCAAACATAGCTTTAGGTGTCTTAAGAGAGGACACCTATGGGATAAGGTGATCCTTGATAGAATCAACAATGATCCTCTTTTCCATAACCATCTTCTTCTTGTGTAAGGCCTTTTCCTAATCTCCCTCTGGAACTGGAACCTCCTCATGGATGTAGGAGTCTAATTCATTCTCTTCTAGGGCCAAGGAGATCCTATACTTCTAGGCTCAGAAGTTATCAGCTCCCTCAAGATTTTCATCAAGATTGGTATGATGAGACATCTTAACTGAGAACCTCAAATGGAAATACAAAAGATTTTAGATCTTACCAGGTTCAAGATGTCGGATCTGAAACTTGAGCTGAGATCCTGTAGAGCTGGTTCAGGAGCAAATTAGGGTTTTGCTTTTCTGGAGTTCTATTCACCCAAATGCTTTGAAATTTGTCCCTAACTTCGATTTTAGGGAGGAGATCAATCCAGGCCTGGGCTCACTGAAAAATTCGTCTTCTGTGAAAAGCCCTAATTTTCGGCAGAAGTGACAGGTCCAAAACTGAAAAACCTCATAATTGGATTCTGCTTCGACAGAAAGATGCGCCCTAGGGAGGAGAGTTATTCCACCTTACGTTTGCTGAAAATATATGGAGGAAGATCCACAAACTAGGAAGCCCTAGTTCCCATAGCTGGACAGTGTCTTCTTCTCAGGTTAGCTCTAATACCATGTTAGTTTTTCAACATTAAGCTAGCATTATTAGGATCTTTAACTAAGAGAATAACAAGTACAACAATCAAGCACAAGAGACAATGAACACAGTGTTTTTACTTGGGGAAACCATAAAGGAGAAAACCCCACAACTTCCTCAGAGATAGAATCAACATCAAAACAATAAAAGCCCCAAAACAATAAGTGATCTCCTAACAGTAGTAATCTTCTTCTTGTCTAGCCCCAGTGTCTTCTCCTTCCTCAACTATGTGCTACACTTGAGTGTGGATGACTTGTGTGATAAATATAGACTCCAGTTCTCTATTTATACTAATCCTGACATGACTAAAACCCTACTAGGGCCGACCTCTACTAGGAGAGTCTAATAACCCTAGTGCCCCGGAACTATGGGGACTTTAACCCTTAGACAATCAGAGGGTTATCCACTATGACTTGACATGACTTGTTTACGTAATTGATCCTCCTGATCGAAACATCGGGGCATGACAATATGACTAATTACATTATAGATATATCCCGGAATAAACATCGGGTTACAATACATAAGATACATAGATGAATACATTCTGAAGTTACAAATACATCAACAGGTTGTGATAGAAAAAGAGAAACATAGTGTTGTTAAGCCTTGGAGAAGCAATATTCATTATTAGAGATAGAGATGAGAAGCACCTCTTGACTTGGATGAGGTGGGAGGGTGAATTTCATTTTATGTTGATTTCTCATTGAATTCTAAGCCTAAGGTTTCTCCGATGATCAAGTTGTTTTTTATGTTCATCTCCTTCACTTGGCCCTGGAGCTCATTTAGCTGAAGAATAATTTCATTATTTTCCTCTATGGCATCCATAATCTCTTTTCCAAGCAAATATTTGGTATGCAACTAATAGTGTAAAATAGTATAAAAATACTTTGTGTCCTTGGTTTTTGAATTGTTTGTGTTTGGAACCGAGGCCTGCATGTGTTGTTGAAAATTCATCCTATCCATTACCCATTGTTTATGCTTCTCCCATGACTCTATTTCCTTGATTTCCTTTTGAACCATCTGAAGAGTTTGCTCACGATAGAAGGTTGCAAATGCTTTGACCCCCTTCATTATTTTTGGATGATGACTGAAGACCCTGCCTTGTCATCACCCATAACCTACAACATCTTGATGTTTGCTGACCATGATTCCTTGAACCAATTGTGGCATGTTAATTCCTTCTTTGCAAGAAATGTTGTAGGCTGCTTTGATTTTTCCCCTCAAAGGATTGTTGTTTTTTGCTAGTTCCGAAACTTTTGGAGCAAGAAAAGGACCAGACTATATCTACTATTTGTAAATGTGAACAAACCAACACTATTTCAAATCTTGCAATGGCCAAGCTGTTGGAGTATGTAACTCGTACTTATTGTACTATTGAGCCCATGACATGTTTAGCAACTAACATGAGAAAATGACTTGAGATAATAGGTTAGTTTCTAGAAGGTTAAGTAGTTGATAAAGATAAGCTTGTAATAAATATGGTGTTGACTAGAGTAAAGAGAATAGTCTATAAGAGAGGCACTGAGAGCCATTGATTGTGTGTTAAGATCTACACTTGAGATCGACTATAAGCATTGTATAAATATGTATGGTTGGTTAGCAATGAATTAATCAAGTAAGAGTCCTATTATATTTCATTGTGTCTATCATGTTTTCTATTATGGTATCACAGTTTGGTGTCTGGGCATAACTCCTACACGAAGTGCCCATGAATATGAGAGAGAGTTAGTGATTGCTTATCTTGGTAGGTGTAGAGGATATAATATCATAGTTTCAGAGTATGTTTTACATGGTGTAATAAAGAATAGTTTTTTACTAAAGTGGATGAGTTATTTGGGATATTTAAAAAAGGTGTAGCACATATATACTACTAAATAACCATCTACATGGATTTGATATTTTTATTTGTTTAGAAAATGTATAGGCACATCTAGGAAGTAATATGTAAAACACCATATCCCCTTCCAATTGTACTTTGGGTATAATGGATACTGACGATTTAGTAGGGTCGTTCTTCTTAATTACCAAGGTCACAATTTCTACTATAGTGTATGATTTAGTTTTCTCAAACATGCACATGAGTTGGAAGAGCACAATATTAATATTATATTTATTTAAGGCATCTGCAGTATGATTAACTGCCCGTGGATTGAAATAAATAATATATGATAATATATTAGGGACTGAATAGACATGTCCTTTTAAAAATGAGAAACATACATTAATTAAATAAAATCTACTGAATACTAATATTAAGACGATATAGAAAATGAATTCTCATGCTTCTCCACTTGAGAGATACTATATGCAACTTGGGCTCAAAGAACTACTGAACTTATCAATATAAACAATAAAAGCTCACATTTTAATTAACAATAATAAATTAATTCCACTACTTCATTAAAAAAGAGTGCTAAAAAATATTGTATTTTAATTAATTTATGGTACCAAGTAATAAATTATACATAATTATTACATCTATATCCACCGTAACAACAAAAATACTATTTTATTATTATAACAAAGTGCATAATTATTACATCTACAACCACCGTAACAATAAAAATATTTATTTTTATTTTAACAAAGTTATATTTAAGACTCTAATTTATTCCAAAAATTTTCAAAATTCATTAGAATAGATGCCATCTAAATACTGAAAATATTTTAGTACTACCAAGGTTCTACTACTTCCCACAAATCTACACTCCTCATTTTAGTACTATTAGCGTTCAACCACTTCCCACAACTATACTCTCCTCATTTCAAAAATTCTAATATTTCTTAGAACTAAACCCAAATGTTTCACCTTGAATCATCCAATGACTCAGATTTATTTCAATATGAGTTTCAATGCTTTAAATAGTTTGTCTCTATACTAGCCCATCCACAAAATTATAACACTGCATACAAATCACTCATATAACCAAGAGTTACAGAGTTATACAACTTTAGGTTAGGCATATCCCTCCTTCAAAGAACTTGGCCCAAAACAAATAAAAGCAATCAAATTCCAGATTCAACCCAAACAAACATAACCACCCAACAAACATAATTACGCAAAAATAAATGCTCTACCCCAAGAACCCATTTCCTTTCACATGACAATTGGTTAAAATAGAATTTGAATTAGATTGATTACTACTTGGCTAACGATCCTAGTTGGGCATTATTCTCTTCCCAAGAATTTGATCCACGATTACAAACCCTTAATTCTTCAGATCTTAAGTTCTTCAACGCAATGGAAGGCATTATAAGAAAAACATCATTCATACAAAACATACATAACAAAGTTTCATACGCCAAGGAGATATACATTGATAGATTATTTAACAACACATTTGAGCTATAGTTCCACAAGATTCCTACAAGAAGGATTTATATCCATATAGTACAAGTTTAGAGCGGTTTATGGACAACATTGTTAATGTTACAATTGCTAAATGTACATGTTGTTCTAATTCATTAGTCTACTCTTAAATACGAAAACATGGTATGGCAGATAAGAATTTTACACACAGATTTTTGATTACCTCTTGTGGTTTTTATCTCTAGTTTTTTTTAAATGTAATCATCCTATTTGAAAGATTTTTTTGTTTCCTCTTTGTTGATATTTCAAAGGAGAAAACCTATAAATTCTTCGATAGATCTCATGGATAAATAATAGATAAGCAAATTACAATGGGAAATGTTAAATGTATATATGCGAGGAGTATGGTGTTTGGACAAAAGTAAAGGTTCAATAGGCAAAGAAATATAGAAATAGTGCTACTACCACTGCTACTACTACTAAGATTCATCAAAAAGTGTTCTGGAAGCCAATGGATAGTCTCTGTATGCACACCCTAGTTGTCGCTTTATCTATATCCATTCCATCTGATATAATACATATAGAGATAGTATGGTGGCTTATTCTCTATTCATTATTGTTTAATGATTATGGCTAAATTTAGTAATCATCCTACTTGAAATATTGTTTTTTTGCTCTTTTTTGTAGGAGATTTTCTAGGGTTTTCAAGAAAGAAAACTTCATCAAGTGAAGGGGAATCGGTAGTGTTTTTTGCATGTAAGTTTTCATATTTTTTTACTTGCAAGACTAAATTATTACATGAAGCATGGGGTTATTAATATTGGAACCAATGACAATCCCAATAGCCTCAACCTCAAATTTTGATGCACTCCTACAAAGAGGCAACAATACAATTCAAGAGTAGTACTTGGAGGGATGTAGGCGGGAAAATCACCTTAATTTGTGCCATTGAATTGGTGTAGTTCAGAAGCAATCATATTGGTGTTTCAAAATATGGACCTAAAGGGAAATATGGGTAAATTTGAGAACCTTATTATTGTAAATTTTGGCTCCAACTCCAGGAACATCTTAAGGAGAACCTCGTTCGCGAGGCATGTGAAATCCATGTGCTTGCAGAGCAGTGCCAAGCGAATACCTAACGAGGGAAATGTCTTGCAGACATCTTCAACCTTTGACAATAAAAACAATAAAAACTCCTCCCTGTCTCAGAAGGAGGCCTACTTACACAACCATATGTGTGCACTGAAGGGGATGAATGTGAAGTACCAAACACTGAAATTGACCTCCATGACGATGGACCAGCCTCTGAATAAGTCATAGATAAGAACAAGGCACCCGAGAGGAGGCACTAGGAAGGACCTTGGATTTGTAGTATTCGCATCCCGCGATCTCCCTTATGAGAATATTTGTGGGATTGCGCGTTTTGTGGAGGAGATCGAATAGCTTGGTCATTGTGTTGTGGTAGATATTGTTGAGATCTTGTTGCTGTTCTGACGACCTGAAAACATAGGATCTTCGAGTTTAATATGATGGAAAATAATTTAATTTTGCAGTTGAACATACGATTAAGATGTTGATGTCCATTGAGGGCTCATTAAAGGAGAGTTGAACCATGCCATTCTTCTGATCCAAATGAACCATGTTGTAGTTGACACAACAAAATTTGAACCCAAAATCTGGCGATAAAATCTGACGAAATTGATTGTGTTGTCGCGATTTCACATTTAAAATTATGAATTTTGATCTATTAATTTTTGTTAATTGATACATGCCATTGTCGGATATTCGATGGTCATCGAAACTGCGATGATCACCGTCTATTATCTGATGGGAGGCCATCGTATATCTGACAATGTCGTGTTAACGATAACTATGGTAATAACATTGGATATACGACGAATTATAAATTTTAAAAACTATAAATTCCATCACATTCTGACATGTTTTCTATACAAGCGACGAGATGCGGAAATTATATTCTTTGCACGGACTATTTTCCATAAAAGAATACACAACTATTTCAATTGTTTTTGTGATTAAAAGTAGTGAAGTGTGGATCTTGATTTTTTAAGATCGATAATCTTCATTCAAACTCTTTATGAGAAAATGTCAAATAACAATATTCTCGATCCAGACAAACAAAATCGACAATTGCTTGCTAGATTGTGGGATGGACTGAAATGGGAGGGTGATGGGAAATGTTATTGTCCATGTACTCAACACAAAGGCTTTTAAAGGAGAAGAATAAAGATCACAACAACCAGAAAACATTGTAGGGAACATGGAAACGCTGAGGGGGGACATGAATATCGTTCATTTGTAAGTTTTGCATTATATATGTTTTTATATTGATTTCTTTTGTAAATGTATGTATTATTTTAATATTTCTTATATTAACTAATATCTATTGATGGTTTCATGTAATTATAAAGGAAAGAAATCCTACGGCATATCGTCCGGAGGACGTGCTTTCAGAACAAGTACCAGAGGAACATGGAGCTATGAATAATGGAGAACACATTAATGATCATATTGAAGAAGATGATCATATGTTGGCAAGGGGTTGGGGTAAGTTGCACAGCATCGCAGATGTTGCACAAGCTCATAAGACACCCCGCAAGACGAATATGGTGCGATAGGCAGAAGAGAGACTACTTTTGATTATTTTATGTCAATTTTTGTACTTGTTGACCATTTTTTGTGGATATTGGTCATTAGTTAGTTAAATCAATTAGGAGTTAGTTAGAAGTGGACAATGAATGGAAAGGCATAAGCCTATATATAGAAATAAGAATTGTGATAGATGAATTTTGTAGAGATCAAGTTGATCATTGACATCTGAGGTATCGGTCTGAAGATGAATTGTTATCTGTTTTGATCTATAATTGATTGCGTAGAAGTAATATGATAAGACAGATGTTGACTTGAATCGTTGTTATGTTTTTCTGTCTTTCTGTCCTTGTAAATTCGATGATGAATGCTAAGTGAATCTGAAATATGGATCTATGATGCGATGTTTACTGTTTATGAATGCTGCTGTATTTTTCGATCTGTTTCTGGTTTGATAGATCTGTTATAGTTAAGAATGAATGATGTACAATGGTGAATGGTTCTAGAAGTTGATCTGTTCAGGTCGTTAAGCTGATGAAGCATCAATTCCCTAATCCTTTTCTATATTGCGAAAACTTGATTCCGTCAGCCCTCCCTTGAACATATTGGGTGAGACTTCAACAGACCCAGATGTAGGTTCATGTTATCACTCTAACTGTCAATTAAAATCCTTGTCTATGAAAGGGGTATACTGAAGATGCACCTAGAGTAGTAGAGCTCTGGTGTGCGGAGGCAGTGGATACTGCAACTAAAGGGGGGAGATGGATGGGAAGATAAGGGGTAGATGGGTGCAAGTTTCGACGAGACTATGAGGGAAGATGAGGGCGAAAGTGGTTGTACAAGGGGAGGAGCAAGGTTTTGACAAGAGAAGAGGCAGAGGACATGGGAAGGTCCTACTGCAATCAAAATGCAAAACCGCGAAGGACAACCACATGGGAAGAAGGGACCCCACAGTGACAAAGAAGACGACCAGATGTAGACTACGTGCAGGACAATAGTAAGATCAAAACCTAGCAGCACCGTGCCCACGCCTCTGCGCACTACTTCAAACTTAGGGAGAAACATAAATTCCACGTCAACTTGCCCGATGTGTCAACAACAATATAGTAGTAGGTCAACATCTGCAAGAAGAAGGCCCAGGATGGCAGGTGGTGACACAAAGTTACCTTTGTTCCATGGGAATGAGACTGACGATCCTGAGCAGTATTGGTTTCTCTGCGAGGCAGTATGGACTGTTAGACAAACCATTGATGATTATGTTAAAAAGGGCCAACTAACGACTACTCTGCAGGGTCGTGTGCTAGATTGGTAAATGAAATTTATATAGGTTCCTACGGGGACCCCTACAAAAACATTGAATGAAGTTCAGAAGGGACTGATTGAAGAATTTCGGAAGCCTAAATCGGAGGCGCAATACATTACCAAGTTGAAAGAGATCAAGCAGTTTCCGAATGAGATTGTTTGGGATTTCGATCAAATATTTAAGACATTGATGGCATGGGTTAGCTTTGATATGAGCGATGTTCAACATAAAGAGTAGTTTATCGCAGCCTTGGTACCTCATATCCGGAAACCACTGATGCAGCAGAAGATTGCGACACAGAGCGAGGCTCTGGAGATTGCAATGAAGTTAGAAGCTTCACCTGTTGGAGAGAATGCAGTTGGTATGAATCAAATCCATGCACAGCTGGAAAATTGAATGCTTCAGTTACAAGACATCAAGAAGGAGAAAGAGGACCGCGATGATCTTTGGTGCACAAGGTGTCATGCAGATGGGCACACCAAAGATAACTTCCCCAGTTTCTGAAATTATTTGATCTCAGGAGCATCGAACCCATTAAGTTGTGGCAGTGTACTGTGGTGTCACATATGTCAAGTCTATGGGCACCGACATGAATATTGTAGCTACATGCAGAATATAGTGTCAAAACCATCCAACCTATATTGTTCCTTTTGCATATCGGTGGGACATGAAGACAAAGACTGTCAAGCATATGATCTACTGTAGGAAAGAACATATGATTCATACTTTGTGAAGGGCGAAGATCATTGCGTAGTATAGAAACCACAGCCTCAAATGGTAAAATCTCGACCTCAACTGCAGTATACACCATCGCCGCAAATGCAATTTATACCATCGCAGTCACAGCCACAGTTTGCACCGCATCCACAATTTGCGTTAAAGCTGTAGCCGCAGTACAAGCAGATCGAGACACCTCAGCTGCCACCATAGTATGTTCAAGCTGCACACTATGTTCAACAGTATCTGAATCCCCCACCACAACAGATGGCTCATCCACAATATCAACAACATGAAGGATTTCACAAGGGATTTCGAGGAAGAGGAGGAGGATTTGGAAGAGGAGGAGGACGAGGTCACAGATCAGTCTAGTGTTATAATTGTGGGGTATTTGGGCACTACCAAAGGGACTTTCCACACTTGAAGTGCTCACGTACCTATTGCACGACGATTGATCATACTGTCGAAAACTACCCACAACTAATTACGAGATGGCAGGTTGAGAATGTTCCTCAACTGCATAACCAGAATCAAATACAGACTCAGAATCAACTGCAGAACCAGAATCAGATACAGAATCAGAATCAACTTCAAAACTAGAACCAGTTGTAGACCCAGAATCAAGTTCCAATCAAGAATCAAACTGTGAATCAACCTATTAACCCTCCGTTGAACCAAAATCCGTTGTTGACTCAGAACCCACCAATAAACCAGAATCAAGGGCCAAAGGTTGTGATAATCTCAGCAGATCCCAGAACAACGGATGTTGGCATTGTCATTGTCACCTGCGTAGGGGCCACAATAGGAGAGGATGGGCCCCTCCCATAGATTCAACTAGATAGATAGAAGAATTAGTTGTTTGACACCACAACCAAAAAGGGGACATTTTTTGGATTCCAGGATGCGGTCGAAATAAATCTTGGTAAGTCACCTATCTATGAAATGCCTCCCACTTTTGATTCTACACTAGAGGCAGGACCATCGCAGTATCATGGTACCTTACAAAAATTATTTGAGAGTTTCTTATCACTGGCAAGAGATCCAGACACCTTAGCCGCAGATTGAAAATTTGTTGCACCGCCCGGGTAAGGAACGAAAGGAGTTCGCGGTGAACTCTTTACACAAGAAAAAGATAGGCAAGGAGATGTGTATGAATATTTATATCGGAGACTATGAAGTTGACTCGGTCATTTTGGATCTGGGATTTGATGTGAACATCTTAACAAAGAAGACCTAGCAAAAGATGGGGAGGCTGACATTGGGTTGGTCCCCGATGCAATTGTGATTGGCTAATCAAGGTAAAGTGCAACCAATCAAATGAGTATCCAACCTGGTTGTGGACGTGGAAGGTATGAAAACTTATGCCGACTTTGATGTGATTGAAGTTGTTAATGGTGAAGAAACCTATCCCGCACTGCTGAGGGTTGGATGGGCCAACGATAGTATGGAAATCATTAACGTCAAGAAGTGGATGATGACTTTTGAAAACCAAGATATTAGGGTCATCAGACCTATGGATCCTAATGAAGGTATGCGATACATTGAACTAGTAAAGGATGAAGTTGTTAGGGGGTGGGATCACGCCTACAACATATCTAAAGATTATATCCACCCCATTGCTAATGGAGAACTCGGTTGGCACAGTGCTAGTTTTGTATCTTCTGATTCTGAGGATGTACTAGAAAATTGACAAAACCGCATGCATGAGGTGTCACTTAGGAAGTGTGTTTTGATCACGCAGTCGCTACGCCATGTCATGGATGAGATTGTAGAATTACCAATTTATGAAGGGCTACCTAAAATTTCTGTGTTCTTAATAGAATTTGAATAAAATGTCTCGGAACTGCAACGATTATTGGCAATGGAGGAAGCACTGAAGGCTAATCCAGCACACTAGTGGGAAACTCATAAAAATACAATTACTGGATGGGCACACTGTCAATGCTTGATGACAGTTTGCTTTGGAAACACAGAGGTGTGCCACGCTGGGAAGTATGATGGATGGAATGACCATAGTGACCATTTGATGGAATGCTAAGCATTGTGGGCATCATGCCCGAAGGATGAATGGGTCCATGCCTTTATTCACACCCTGGATGAAATGCCAAGCTCCTGGCATGTACCAGCAAAGCTACGTAGGGAAATAACCACTTGGGAGGAGATGATGATTTGATTTGTATAGACTTTTATTTTTGCAGATGCCAATCTTGATGTCAACAACACACTTTAGATCCTTCGGGACGTGGTCGTAAAAGTTGTACCAATCGCATACCCTGTGGATCCACATGCGCATTACCACATGCAGTCGATAATGGAATACTATAACGTATCTGGAGAACCTAAAGACGATGATGAGCTACAAAATATCAATATTTCGGAGACAAAAGGAAGCAGGGACATTGCAACACCAGATGTACCGACTGATCCCATGAGTCCCTAAAGATCAAAAAGGTTAACATTGGGACAGAAGAGAACCCAAATTTTGCAAGTGTTGGGGACTATTGGGACGAGGAGACCATGGAAAAAATCATAGACCTACTACATGAATTTCAAGATCTCTTTCCAATAAAGTTTTCAGAAATGAAGGGGATACTAGGTGATATAGGAGAAATGAAGATTCCGTTAAATCTAGATGCAAAACCAGTACGACAGAGGCCATATCACCTAAATCTACGATATAAAGAAAGAGTCAAGATTGCACTTGATCGGATGCTGGAATCATTGAGCCAGTGGAAGAATCGGAATGGATCAGTCTCATGGTGGTCCAAGACAAGAAAATGGGTGAAGTTCAGATCTGTGTTGACTTAAGAAAACTAAATGATTCCTGTATGCATGACCCGTTTTCGATGCCATTCACAGATGAAGTACTCCAGGGAGTAGGAGGTCAGGAGATGTACTCACTTAGAGATGGATTTTCTTGGTACCACTAGATCAGAATCGCCAAGGAGGATCGACATAAAACAACATTTGTCACCGAGTGGGGCTGCTTCCAATACATGGTGATGCCTTTTGGGCTAAAGAATGCGCATGCAATCTTTTCACGAGTTGTTTTCGAGACATTTAAATATTTCATTCAGAAGCTCATACAGGTTTATATGGATGATTAGACAATGTAAAATCTAATCAAAGATCATTTGGCCAACCTTTGACTGATGCTGGAAAGGTGTCGACAACATCAGATCACGTTGAACTCCAAGAAGTGCATTTTTTACGCACCATTTGGGATATTGTTGGGTCACATTGTGTGCAAGCAAGGATTATTGGTTGATCTTGTGAAGATAGCGCTCATTTTGAGCTTTCCAACACCGAAAAATGTGAAGATGCTTTGAGCAACACTAGGGTACACTGGGTACTACCGTAAATTCATTAGAGGATATGCTGCAATTACGGCTCCTATGGAGAAACTACTGAATAAAGATGTTGTCTTTATATGGAGTCTAGAATGTCAAGGTAGCTTCGACATGCTGAAGGCCAAGATGAATTCGATGCAAATACTTGTGTTCCCTAACTGGAACAAGGAATTCCATGCTCATCTTGATGCATCTTCTGTTGTGATTGGAGTAGTGCTCGTGCAGCCAGGAGAAGGAGATCTGGTTCACCCGATTGCTTTCGCTAGTCAAAAGTTGTCCTTTGCAAGGAGGAACTACACGACCACAGAGCGTGAAGAAATGGTAATGGTATATGCCTTGCACAAATTCAGACATTACCTTCTAAGTGGTCACTTCAAGATGTTTACTGATCATTCTTCGTTGAAGTATCTGGTTAATAAGTCTGTGTTGGGGGGAAGATATGCCGCTGGTTACTTCTCTTTTAGGAATTTGATTTTGAAATAATTGTGAAGCCGGGTGGCTTGAATGTTGGCCCCAATCATTTATCTAGAATTGAGATAGGCGAAGAGCTTACTAATATTGAAGATGGTCTGCCTGATGCACAATTATTCCGAGTTGACATGACCAATGACCATTATGCTCCAATAATCCAGTTTTTGGCGATGGGAGTCGCACCAAAAGAACTTTCCACAAGTCAAAAGAAGCAGTTGGCGGTTAAAGATTCTGATTATTAGTTGATTGCCGGACACCTGTACAAGCTGGGACCAGATGAAATCTTGCGGCGATGTGCCCTACCACATGAGGAAGGGAAGATCTTAGTAGAAGCTCATGCGGGAATCAATGGGGGACACTATGGTGGGCGCGCAATGACAAGGAAGGTGCTTCGCACAGGTCTCTGGTGGCCTACGTTACATAATGATGTGATAGATTATGCATGGACTTGTGACATCTGTCAATGCACTGGGAAACCATCGCGGCAAGATGAAATGCCGCTAGTACCACAGGTAACTTTGCAACTGTTTGATAAATGGGCTGTGGATTTTGTGGGTCCAATCAACCCACCTGGGAAAAGAACTAGTGTGTGATACATAATCATAGCAACCGACTACTTGAAAAGATGGGAAAAGGATGCACCCATTGTGGATTGCACTGTTGCGACAACAACAAGATTTCTATTTCATAACATTGTGACATGATTTAGATTCCCAAGGATATTGATGAGTGACCAAGGAAGCCACTTTATTAATCGCACAGTAAGAGCATTGACGGAGAAACTACAGATACAACATAAGAAAAGTACACCATATCATCTGCAGGAAAACGGAACTGTCGAAGGATTCGAAAAAATATTGGAGCATGCACTTACAAAGGTATGTGACATTAACCGAGATGACTGGGATTTGAAGATTCCGACAGTGCTGTGGGTGTATTGCGCCACCTACAAAATATTGATGGGGAAAATGTCGTTCAAATTGGTATATGGGAAAGAAGCAGTCATGCCTATGGAATACATTGTTCCCAGCTTGCACATTGCAGCAACGATGGGCATCAATGACGAAGCTGCGCTCGAGGAGCATGCAATGCAGTTGAGAAAGCTTGAAGAAGATCATTTTATTGCAGGGTTCCATCAGTGTGTCGAGAAGGATCGACAAAAGGCTTGGCATGATATCCATATAAAAAACAAACAGTTTCACTAAGGATATTTGGTGTTTCTATACGACAACAATTTCTTGAAGCATCCAGGTAAGTTACAGATGCACTGGTTAGGTCCATATCTTGTTAATTCTATTACCTCTGGGGGTGCAGTTCAATTGCAGCCATTAGATGAAGTAGTGTTACCAAAGCTTGTGAATGGCAACCACTTGAAGCCCCACTAGATAGGGGAAGAGACTCGCAATGCCTAAGGCACTACGCAATAAAAAAAAGGTAGGATAGATAGAAATAGGAAGGGCACGCCAGAAGGAAGTGGCTACACAAGAATAGGAGTAATATGAGTAGTTAGATAGATGGGCTATGATAGCTGCAGGGCTGTGATTTAGTCAAATTAGAAATAAATACAGGAAGTTAAAATTAGTTAGCCAGGGGTGCTTGTTGACATGACACGCATTTATGGCTGATCCAACTGTTAGATTGACAGGATTGCCGATGGATTTGGGTCCTCAATGATAGATTTGTTCATGATAGCCGACCGATTTGGTAATGATGAAGGATGGATCGAAGAAATGTTATAAGAGGACACTCGACGTGGGTTGAGAGTGTCACTATGTTAAGCAAGTTATTGAGATAGAAGAACTGAGTGAATTGTGTGAGTTGCAGAGTGAAGTGGAGGGTGTTTGATAGCCAGATCGATGAGGCGTATTAGTGTTGATGTAATTGTAACTTTGGAATGTATTCACTTGTATATTTTATGTATTGTACCCCAATGTTTATTCCGGGAAGTATCTGTAATGTAATTGAGTCATGTCATACCCCGATGTTCCTATCGGGAGATTCAATAATGTAAACAAGTCATGTAAAGTCATTGTGGGTAACCCTCCTTATTGATCAAGGGTTAAAGTCCCTGTAGTTGTGGGGCCCTAGGGTTATTAGACTCTCCTAGAGAATTCAAACCTAGTGATTCATTGCCAAGTTGAGAATTAGTATAAATAGAGAGTGAGCCTCTCTATTTATCACACACTCACTCACTCTCAGTTGTAGCGCATAACTGAGAGATAAGAAGTTGCTGGGACAAGAGAGAGAGAGACTACTACTGTCGAGAGATCATCTTACTATTTTAGGGTTTTACTTTTGGTGTTGATTCTATCTTTGAGGAAGATGCGGGGTTTTCTCCTTTATGGTTTCCCCAAGGAAAATATTTGTGTCCATTGTCTCTTATGTTTGATTGTTGTGCTTGTTATTCTCTTAGGTAAATATCCTAAGATAATGCTAGCTTGAATGATAAAAATCTAACATGGTATCAGAGCTAACCTGAGAAGAAGACACTGTGTAGCTGCGGAAACTAGGGATTCCTACTTTTTGGATCTCTCTCCACAAATTTTCACCAAAAGAAGGTTGGGTTGACTCTACTCTCTAGGGTGCATCTTTCTATCGAAGTAGAATATGATTCTGAGCATTTTCAGTTTTTGACCCATCACTACTGCTATAAATTAGGGCTTTCCACAGAAGTGGAATTTTTGAGTGAGCCTAGTCCTGAATTGATCTCCTCCTCAAAATAGAAGTTTAGAGATCAATATCAAAGTTTTTGGTTGGGTAGAACTCTAGGAAAGTCAAACCCTAATATGCTCTTGAACCAGCACTGCAGAAATTCAGCTCCAGATCCAGTTCCGACATCTTGACCTGGTAAGATCTAAATATTTTGTATTTCCATTTAAGGTTCTCTGTTAATATGTCTCATCATACCAATCTTGATGAAAATCTTGAGGGAGCTGATAACTTCCGAGCTTGGAAGTATAGGATCTCCCTGGTTTTGGAATAAAATGAGTTGGACTCTTACATCACTGAAGAGGTTGCAGTTCCAAAGGGAGATGAGACTAAGGCCTTACACAAGAATAAATTGGTCATGGCTAAGAGGATTATTGCTAATTCAATCAAGGATCACCTCATACCACAGGTGTCCTCCCTAAAGACACCTGAAGCTATGTTTGATGCCTTGACCAAACTGTTTGAAGGGAAGAACATAAACCAAAAGATGAATTTGAGGAACTCGTTGAAGAATGTAAAGATCTAGAATGAGGAGACCATACAATCACACCTTACAAGGGTCTCCCAGATCAAAGAACAACTTGAAGCAATGGATGAATAAGTGGAGAATGCAGAAATTGCGATGACCACCTTGAATGGTCTCCCTAGGTCATGGGATTCTTTCATCAAGGAATCTATGCTAGAAAGAATCTGATCAAGTTCAGTAGGATGTGGGAAGAATGCTCACAAGAATAAGCTTGAATAGTAGCTCGGTAAGAAAAGATAGGAAATGAAGATAGAGCTCTCATGGTACACTCCAAGAAAAGCAGAAGGGATAATCATCATCACCAAGGTAAGCATTCTCACCAGAAAGATAATTCTGTAAGAACAAACAAGGATCTATCCAAACTCAGATGGTATACATGTGATGAAAGAGGACACTTTGCCATAAATTGTCCCATGAATAAGAGTGGTTCTAAGAAGAAGAAGAACTCTAAAAGAAGACATCATGCTCACACTGCTAAGGATGATGATCCTCCTAGAAAAAGAGTCAAACAAGAAAGTGAAGACTCTTCAAGTGATGAAGAATATGTTCTGATCTCTGCTCTCATGGGAACTGTCACACATGGAAGCAAAGATTGGCTTATTGACAGTGGGGCTTCCAAGCACATGACATGATTCAAGGAATATTTTGAGAAACTATCTGAACATAAGTCACCCCATAAGGTGAAACTTGGGGATGACTACCAATATCCCATAAAAGGTAGTGGTGAAACCTCCTACAAGCTAGACTCTGGAAAGTCTATGAAAATGAAGGATGTCTTGTTTGTACTAGGACTGAAGAAGAATCTTCTCTCCATATCGGCATTAGATGCAAAAAGCATGAGGGTTGCATTTGTAGATGGCCAAGTCCTCATGTGGCCAAAAGGAAAGACTATTGATGATGCAATAGTAATTGGAGAACAAGAGGGAGGATTATACAAATTGAAGGGCCAACCAGAAGAAGCTTTGGTTCATGACTCAATAGATCCAGATGAAATTTGGCATAGAAGGCTTGCACATGTACACTATAGAGCACTACCACTTGCAAGCAAAGCCGTTGAAGGACTTCCAGAAATGCAGACAAAACATGAAGTAGTTTGCAAAGGATGTGCGAATGGAAAGAACACAAAGAAGACACTTCCAAGTAGAAAAAGCAAAGCAAAAGGAATCTTGGAAATCATTCACTCCAATGTATGCGGTCCGATGTCAGCCAGCTCACTAAGAGGGTATGTATACTATGTTTCTTTCATTGGTGATGTTTCTAGGAAAAAATGGATATACTTCATGAAAAACAAGGATGAAGTATTCAACAAGTTCAAATATTTCAAAGCTTTTATCAAGAATCATACATAAAAGAAAATCAAGACATTTCAATCAGACAATGGAGGAGAATTCACATCAAATGAATTCAAATAATTATGCAGAGATTCAGGGATTAAGAGGGAGTTAACCACTCCATATAATCCACAATAGAATGGGGTTGCAAAAAGAAAGAATAGAACGCTTATGGAAGCTGCAAGGCCAATGCTTCATGATCAATATCTTTGTATGCATATACAGGAAGAAACTACTAAAATAGCTGTGTATGTACAGAACCATACTCTGCATAAAGTACTCGAGAAAAAAACACCTGAAGAAGTCTTCTCTGGAAAGAAACGAGAAATCATCCATCTCAGAATATTTGGCTGTCGAGTGTAGATACACATTCCAAAAGAAAAGAGGACAAAGTTAGATCCTTCAGGAAAGAAGGGTATATTTGTGGGATACTCTGAAAACTCGAAGGCTTACAGAATATACTTCCCAGGATTCAAGAATATCGACATCAGCAGAGACGTAACATTTGACGAGGACTCAACTTACAACAAATCTAGAAAGAGACCAGTTGAAGACTCTGAAGAACAAAAGTACCCAGAATTCAAGATACAACTATGAAAGATGCAATTCAAGAAGAAGATCGAGAAATTGAAGAACCTCAAGAACCTGTAAATGCACCTAAGGAGAAGAATCCTCACAAGAGGAAACCTGCTTGGGTATGAGAAGCTATCCAAGGTGCAGAAAGATATGGGGCTCCAGAAGAAAATCACAGAGAAAGGAAAAGAACTAGGGCCTACTCCGGTTATGTAGCCTTATTATGTGACTTCATCGATAAAGAACCTTCCAACTATGAAGAAGCGACAGAAAGGAAAGAATGGAAGGATGCTATGATCGAAGAGTATCAGTCAATCATAAAGAATAATGTATGGGATGTTGTCCCTAGACCAAAGGGGAATTCTATTGTAACTTCCAAATGGATCTACAAGATCAAGCATGCTGCAGACGGTAGCATAGAAAAATATAAAGCACGATTTGTGGCTGGTGGCTTCTCCTAGAAAGAAGGAATAGATTATGAAGAAACATTTGCACCTGTAGCTAGATAGACTTCCATCAGATCAATACTTTCTCTGGCTGTAGTGATGAAATGGAAGATACACCAGATGGATGTCAAGACTGCTTTCTTGAATGGTGTAGTGGAAGAGGAAGTGTATGTGGAGCAGCCACTTGGTTTTGAGACACATGTCAGGGAGTCTCATGTATGTAAGTTGAAGAAAGACATGTATGGTTTGAAATAGGCACCCATGACATGGTACAGCATAATTAATGGCTTTCTATCCAATTTGGGCTTTACCAAAAATAAAGTAGATTCCAACCTTTACTACAAGGTTGAAGAAGGGAACCCAATGATACTCCTACTGTATGTAGATGACCTGTTTGTAACAGGTGGAGATGGGTTGATTATTGATACAAAGAGGAATCTTGCTGCCGAGTTCAAAATGAAGGAATTGGGTATGATGCACTATTTTATAGGCATGGAGGTGTGGTAGAATCCGGATGGAATCTCCCTCGGACAAGGGAAGTATGCAGTAGAGTTCTTGAAGAGGTTCAGGGTGATGGATTGCAAGACCATGACCACACCCATGGCATCAAATTTGAAGCTTCTAAGTGATGCTTCATCAGAGATGGTTGATGCCATGATGTATCATCAGATGATTGGGTCCTTGATGTACCTGAGGAATACGAGACCAAATATTTGCTTTGTTGTGAACAACTTGAGCAAGTTCTTGACAGATCCAAGACATGTTCACTTGATTGCTGCAAAGCATATTCTGAGGTACCTAAAGGGTACAATTGATTATGGGCTTAAGTATAAGGCTGATCAGAAGATTAACCTAGAAGGTTATGTTGATTCAGATTGGGCAGGCAGTGCCATCGATAGAAAGAACACCTCAGGGTGTTGCTTCGGTATGGGATCAAGTGTGATATCTTGGTTTAACAGGAAGGAGTCCTGTGTCACACTAAGTACAACTAAAGTAGAGTATGTCGTAGCTTGTTCAACTAGTTGTGAGGCAGTATGGCTGGGGAAGCTACTGTCTGATTTGTTTGATCTCTAGTTAGATGCTACTTGTATATATTGCGACAACTAGAGTTGTGTGAAGTTGTCAGAGAACCCAGTGTTCCATGACAAGTCGAAGCATATCAAGATCAAATATCACTATATCAGGGATATGGTACAGAGAGGAGCAGTGAAGCTCCAGTATGTTGCGACGGATGAACAGATCACTGATGTGTTTACCAAGCCATTGGCCACAGTGAATTTTGAGTACTTCAGGGGGAAGCTTGGTGTTCTCCAGATCGAGGTTCCCTCCAAGGGGAAGTGATGATTCCATGAGCCATTATGACATGGTGAGAGGATTGGTTCCTTCCATGGTCAGATGCAAGTGCTTAGCCATTCTGATGTGATTGAGGGATGTGTTCCCACATGATCAGATATAAGTGATAAAGGCCATTCTCTGGGAGAATGGAGGCACCTGGTCAATTACCAGGAATACTCAACCTAGAGCTTAGGGAAATTCTAATATGATTGTGGGATGTGTTCCCACATGATCATATGTAAGTGCAGGGCCATTCTGATATGACTGTGGGATGTGTTCCCACATGATCAGATGTAAGTGCAAGGCCATTCTGATATGATTGTGGGATGTGTTCCCACATGATCAGATGTAAGTGCAGAGCCCTTCTGACATGTATGCTGGATTTGTTCCTTGCATGGGTAGATGTAAGTGCAGAGCCCTTCTGACATGTATGCTGGATTGGCTCCTTGCATGGGAAGATGTAAGTGCAGAGACCTTTCGACATGTAGGTTTGATTGGTTCCTCACATGGTCGAATGTAAGTGCAGAGCCCTTTCGACATGTATGTTGGATTGGTTCCTCACATGGTCGAATGTAAGTGTAGATCCTTTCTGACATGAATGATAGATTGGTTCCTCTCATGGTCATATGCAAGTGCTAGGCCTTTCTAACATAGATGACTGGATTGGTTCCTCTCATAGTTAGATGTGAGTGCTGGGCGTTCCTTTCTAACATGTATGTTGGATTTGTTCCTCGCATGGTCAGATGTAGGTGATGGACGGGCCATTCTGACTTAGGGTCAGATATACGTGTTGAAGAAGACCTACATGGAGGCTATGCCTACAACCAGCATGAAAAAGGGTTGGCTCTATAGAACTTCCTATGACGAGAAGAATTGAGAGATAGCACCTGTGATGATGATCCAACAGAGATGTTCCAGATCCAGAGATGATTCAGATCCAGTGATGATCCAGATCCAGAGATGATATAGATCGAGTAATGATCCAAATCCAGTAATGAAGATGGATTGAAGATGAAGATGACGAGAACATGACGATGATCCAGATGATACAGAGAAGAAGACTTGTGCTGATAAATTGTGTCGAGAGAACACCTTCCTAGTTAAGAGGGAGTGTTGATGTAATTGTAACTTCGGAATGTATTCACTTGTATATTTTATGTATTGTACCTCGATATTTATTTCAGGAAGTATTTGTAATGTAATTGAGTCATGTCATACACTGATGTTCCTATCGAGAGATTCAATAATGTAAAAAATTCATGTAAAGTCATTGTGGGTAACCCTCCTTATTGATCAAGAGTTAAAGTCCCTGCAATTGTGGGGCCCTAGGGTTATTAGACTCTCCTAGAGAAGTTGGCCCTAGTGAGTTATTGTTAAGTTAGGAATTAGTATAAATAGAGAGTGAGCCTCTCTATTTATCACACACTCACTCACACTCAGTTGTAGCACATAAATGAGAGAGAAGAAGTATTTGGGACAAGAGAGAGAGAGACTACTACTGTCGGGAGATCATCTTACTGTTTCAGGGTTTTACTTTTGGTGTTGATTCTATCTCTGAGGAAGTTACAGGGTTTTCTCCTTTATGGTTTCCCTGAGGAAAATATTTGTGTCCATTGTCTCTTATGTTTGATTGTTGTGCTTGTTATTCTCTCAGTTAAATATCCTAAGATAATGCTAGCTTGAATGATAAAAATCTAACAATTAGTACGACATGCCAAGTAACCTTGACACTGTGGATATTTCGAGTGAGCGGGAGTGACTAGTTCGACCAACCGCCATTATTGAAGAAGTCATGAGCATGTTGGTCGGATCATCATTGATTCCACAGGGGAAGCGGAAGGGCTAGAAGCTGAGCTCCACGTCACTGCAGAAGATGCAAACAAGAACTTCCATCAAGGCACAAGGGGAAGGAACTATGCAGATGAGGCCATCCAGCTCTGGGGATGTGGAATCTATAGCTCCCAAGGAAGTTTCAATTAGAAATATCTCAGGATATATCACTCCCATGTGACTTGGTGCCAAGCCTCGGCGCTTGACAAAAAATCAGAAGTATCAGTCGAAAATGCCACCATTGCCGAAAGGGATGATGTGCACCACTAACATTTTCCCTGCATTGATGAAGATGAAATACGAGTACCATGATATTTTGCTATGGAAGGATGTAGCGGATGAGCCCTACGAATCATTGCCTTTGGTTACAGGAGGTCCCATAGTGCGTATTCCGTAGCCGTGGGCGTAAGGGCTGGACAAATCTAGGTTGTTGGGGCTCATCAACATGCTGCATTTTGGGCGACTGAATGAAGCAAATGCATGCATCAAACAAATTTTGGCGTGTTTTCATGGAGGAATGCTATGGTTGGACACACCAATCATGATTATGGTGGATTTGATCTCGGAGATCACGGGGTTTCCAAAGGATGGGCCAGACCCATCACAATATTTCAAAGGAAGGGATAATGACAAGCGGCTTGCTGCACGATTGAAGGAGAAGTATGATTTGCAGTGCGACGACATAGCATATCGCATTGACAACATTAATGATAGGACAATGCGTATTGGCGCACAGATTTTGGCAACTAAAATTGTGAGAAATAATTGCCATGTTCAGTGCAATTCCGGGGTGATTTCATGTGCTTAGCAATGCACTGAGGGTGTTCAAATGAACTGGTCCCTATTTTTGTTGAATCAGTTGACGGAGGACGCGGTCATAGTTCAGGCTGGGATGTGGCCTTTCACTTATAGCTGGCTATTGATCTTAATTGCATTGGTGGCTTGGATGGAGCTAGAGGACTACCAAAGAAAGACTATCGAAGCTGTTAAGGTGTGCAAAGGCACACGGTATCAAAATTTATGGTGGGTAGAGGAGCCCAATCGCCAAGCAGATTGCATGATCCACTTCTTGGTATACTAGGAGGCATTACAGGAAGTAGTGGTTAAATTTCCTTGGTTATCTGGCGCAGCAGCGATAAAATATCATTGGGATTATACAACAAAATAGACATGCTAAATTCATTAAAATATATGGATGATTGATCCATGTATTCTGGTTAGAGTTCACCATCGGGCCACATACTATTCAGATCTAGGCTCAGTGCACCCCTGACAAGCAATGAATGCCAATGGGCTATAAGCTGATAGATGAAGAACTGGATGCAGTGGTTCAGTATTGGCTTGTAGATTGGTGTGAACCAGTAAGCATGAAGGACATATCGATGAGGCCATCAATAGATTCCCCTGAAGAGCTTGTGCGCAAGGAGCAGAGTCATCATGATTCTGATGGAGAGTCATCGACAGACACCGATCCTGAAGCACAACGCATCCTAGAAGAGAGCAGGTCCAACCATCGAATGGAGCAGGATGTGGGTAGTAGCACCAGATCAGTGATGGAGGCACAACTATAGTGACTCATTAAGGCTGTCATTGACTCATCTGATACAACAGAAAAAGAGACGCGACAGACTACCCAGGAATCTTTTTTAGAGGTACGCACCTAGTTAGATTCAATATATAACGTGGTTTCAAGAAGGGCACTAGAAAGTGCAGTTGTGCAGGAGTTCACAATGATTAACACTGAGCTGTGGGACATGAATGTTTAGGATCCCCTGACTGCAATCGTCGCTAGAAATAAATATCTGAACTCTGCACTGCAGTAACTGTAGAACATCGTGGTGGATATCAACAAGATATCGACCCAAACATTAGTGCACATGTAGCGAGTCACCAAATAGGAGTTAGATGATAGAAAAAAGGAGCTTAGCGACCAGTACTTGCGGTTGAAAACTAAAGAAGAGGCAATGAAGAAAGAAGTTGAGGAATTACGACGGGTATAGGAGCATCTAACAGCAGAAAAAATGTAGGATAACGCAACATTGAAGACAACGTAGGAAGAGATGAAGACGAAGGCCGTAGAAGAAATCACAGATCTGAAGAAAGAAACTGACCTCCTTGTTGTTGAGAAGGTGCAAATCTTCACTAGTCAGGGGAAGGTAGAATAGGCCATTACAAATTCTTTCCAGTACATACATGAAAGAACATTAGAGTTGGATGCAGTATCCAAGGCCAAGCGACTTGGAGAAGTCATTGTGCAGCTCCAGTTGGAAAACAACCTCTTGAACACCATGGTTTACCCCAAGACAACACCATAGCAGGATGTAGAACGAAATACTTGCATTGAGGAAATTGCAACACAGTTTGATGAAATGGAGTAGGATGCGAAGAAGATCACGGAGGAAACGACACAAGTCTAGGGTAGTGTCGTTCACGATGGATAACTAGAGAAACTTATTGCCCAGTTGCAGGAAGCTGAGAACTAGTTGGAAACGTTGAAGAAAACACTAAGGACAATGTCCCCATTTGTGTCAATCATGAGGTCTACAGAGCTGAAGGAGCTACAACAGTGAGTGGAAAAGCACAAGAGTGACAACGGAAACACAGCGACCAACTCGATGAGTTCCAAGAAATTGGAGCCCAATTGTCAGTAAAAGAAGTCACTGTGAAGAAGGAAGTTAATGTGAATATGGTGGAGCACCTGTTGAAATAGGATTGCCTTATGTTTCAGGGTGTTGCTGAGAAAGTCAAAGCGCAGGTTGCCAAAATTTCTCAGCAATATGAAGAATTCAAGATAAAAATCAACCAGTACTCCACGTCCACTTGACGTGGCTCGAGGATGAGCCAAAAGACTGTGTTGGGGGCTTGTTGGAAAGGGGTTAGGGTAAGTTGTGCAGCATCACAGATGATGCACAAGCTCAGAAGACATCACACAAGACAAAGATGGTGCGATAGGCGGAAGATAGACTACTTTTGATTATTTTATGTCAATTTTTGTACTTGTTGACCATTTTTGTGGATATTGGTCGTTAGTTAGTTAAATCAGTTATGAGTTAGTTAGAATTGGATAATGAATGTAAAGGCGCAAGCCTATATATAGAAAGAAGAGTTGTGAATGAAGACATCGATAGATGAATTTTGTAGAGCTCAAGTTGATCATTGACATCTAAGGTATCGATCTGAAGATGAATTGTTATTTGTTTCAATTTGTGATTGATTGAGCAGAAGTAATGTGATAAGACAGATGTTGAATTGAATCACTGTTATCTCTGTTATCTTTTTTTGTGTTTTTGTCCCTGCAAATTCGATGATGAATGCTAAGTGAATCTAAAATATGGATCTATGATGCGATGTTTATTGTTTATGAATGCTGATATCTTTTTAGATCTGTTTCTACTCTAATAAATATATTACAATTAATAATGAATGATGTGCAATGGTGAATGGTTCTATAAGTTGATCTGTTCGGGTCGTTAAGATGATGAAGCGTTGATGCCCTAATCCTCTTCTATACTGTAGAAACTTGGTTCCGTCATCCCTCCCTTAAACATCTCGGGTGAGACTTCATCTACTCTACGGGTGTTGCTGGACAGGGTAAAACCTGTCTGGACCGATGCTCAGGGAGATCGCAGTGAGTTGAGTGTCAACAGAGTGGGACCCCTGTCGACTGGGTTTTGTTGGTTGAGGTTTGAGCCAACATCATACTGATAACATAGTTGAAGATGATGGTGGAAATACATTGATCCATGATACACTTAATGTTAGAATGGACGATGATCATGATGATCATGAAAATGACAAGTTTTATGGTGTTTATGATTTACGTCTTCTTTAGAAGGCATATATCCCCTTTATGAGGTCTCCAACACAAACCTTCTCTTTGCTGTATTGTTGATAGTGAACTTGAAGGTTATGAATGGTATTTCAAACACATCAGTCACACAGATGTTAAGGTATGTAATATATTCAATCAAATATATACAATCGCGCTAAAGGTTATCATTGTTCATCTAATAAAATTATTGTTAATTCAAAAGTCAAATTAATATGGATGAAACGTGTTTTATTAATATTCTTTATATATTATATTAATTAGTTTTCATTTTAATTTGTTGTAGATTGATAGTAGAATTTTCGTTACCATCGTAAAATATTTTACCTCACACATATTGAGATTTATCTGCCATCATGAAAGAAATTAGAATGCAGCATGAAGCAATTCATGCATGCCCCGATGACCATGTTAAATATTATAATCAACATGAATTTGAAACTGAATGTCTAGAATGTCATATAAGTAGATATCAAACAGATTAAGTAACAAAAAAGGTGCCTCACAAGGTTCTTTGTTATATTCCCATTATTACACGTTTGCAATGACTTTTTAGGTGCAAAAACATAGCACAATTTATGGATTACCATGCATGGAACAGAAGTCCAGATGACATTATTCGAATTCCTGCAGATGGTTACGCATTTAGAGATATGGAGGAAAACTGAACTCACTTTAAAGAGGAACCTCGCAATCTTAGGATTTCTTTAGAAACAAATGGTGTCAATCCATTTGTAGAGATGAGATCCATTTACACGGTGTGGCCTATTTTTGTTATCAACAATAACATTCCTCCATGGTTGTCAATAAAGAGGGAGTGCATAATGTTGTCTATGATTATTCCAGGTATGTGTCTACAATTTTTTTTTAATGTACTGGCATCTCATTTGTCATATTTTTTTGCATAATGGCATATATATATATATATATATATATAAGTTTATTTATTTTTCTCTTGTGCATGGTTTATATTTCTAAATGGTTGTAATAATTATATATTTTATATGTTCAAATCAATTAGGTAAGTACCAAGTTAAAGATATGAATGTATACATCGAACTCCTTATTGATGAGCTACTAAAGTTATGGAATGACAACACTATGTATGACATATCTAGACCAATACGACAAAGACAATTTCAATTCCATACAATGCTTGTATGGACAATACATGATGCCCCAGGGTTAACCCATTTTTGTGGTAATTTGTAATTACAAGTTCCACTTTAATTGCATTTATTTTTACAAGCTAGTTAATATGTTATGCACGCATGTTTTTTTAAATAATCCATTCATTTTATATATAATTACAATTGACATAGATAATCCATCTCTTTATGTAGGTCTTCAGACAAAGGGAAAATTTGCACGTTCAGTTTGTGGTCCTAAGATCAAATCTCATCGTTCCAAACATTTAGGAAAGGAGGCGTTTGATGAGTATAGGCACTTCCTTTCTAAGAATCATAGGTATCGAACTGCCAAAAAACATTTGTTCAATGAGAAGCAAGAGACTTCATTAAAACCGCAGAGAATGACACCTCACCTATGGAAGTTGTAATATAATAGAAATCTTCAAGGGACATATGAATCATTGTATATGAAATGTTTTGAAATTTTGTTTATTGTGTGTTTTTTACTGTAATTGACATTGAGTTATGTAATTTCTTTATAAACTATTATTCATTATGGTCGTCATGATCATGAAGGCATTAATGGAATTCCACGAGGAATGAAAAGTTATCCTAAAAAATTCAGTAGGTTTCCCTACTATGTGCAATTACAAATTTCTCATCTGTTTGATACAATGCATATCGGAAAGAATGTAGCTGAAACATTATGGAAAATATTGGATGGAAGGAGTGAGAAAGAAAAAAATGTCAAAATTTGCAATGATATTTAAGAATCCAACCAAGGAATGAAATGCGTCATTCAATTTCATAGAAACAGAGACCAAATTAATATAAACTCACTTCCATGGATGTTAATGAAGCAACAAAGTAATGTTGTAAAATAAGTCATGCAAAAATTAAATTTCCTACCGGATTTTGTGCGAACATGAAGAATATCATAACAAAGAAAGGTGATTTTGCAGGGGTGAAAACACATGATTGACATATCTTCAAGAAGGTAATTATTATGGTTTGCATGTAATTATTGCTATGTTAACAATATTCTAGTGCATGTTGTTGGTATTTTTTGTCTACTTTTTGTGAAAAAATGAAACAATTTGTATATTGTTACAGTATGTTCTACCTCTCTCTCTCTCCCAGACAACTTCGACAACAATGTCAAACACATTATATATAATCTTGAGAAATACATGAGGTAAGTAACGATTTTTTGCATGATCTTAGTGTTTGTTTAATTCATTGTAGAACTTATATTTGATTTTTGTGCACTAATTCATGTTATGTAATATAATGTTTTTTTTGTTAAATCCCGTGATTGGTTTGGATCACTTGTAGATGGTTGTCATCTAAAGAAATCCATAAAGAAGATATACAGTATTGGAGGAGAGAAATTCATTGTCTCATGTTTGAAATGCAGAAGCATCTATCTTCGACATTTTTCAATGCACAAGAACACTACCTCATACACCAAGTTGAAGAGATTGAATTGTGTGGACATGTACACTCAAGGTCCATGTGGATGGTTGAGAGGCACTTGAAAGTTTTGAATGGTTTGGTCAGAAAATGAGCATGTCCTGAGGGTTCCATGATGGAAAGATATATGGTATACCAAAATATGATGTATATTAGTGAATATCTTCCTAAATTAGTGTCAAAGCTCAATTTAGGTCACATTTGTTATCCACACTCCAATAACAATTTCAAAGGGGAGTACCCGAAGAGGAAAGGTAGATCGAGGAAGGTGAAAGGTAATCATTAACTAGTGGAGATTAATTAGTATAATACAATTTGTTGTTGATTTTGTGTATATATCATACATATTCTATTTGTAATATTCAATATGCATCAATTAAAAGTGTATACTTTGTTAAGTGAATATACAATTGTATTGAATTTTATTTTTATTTTTATCAAACAGTTGGTCGAGAGTGGGATGCACTTCATTTATACATCACAGACAATATTGATTGGATGAAGGTATTGATTGAGCGATGTGAAGAATCTGGTCATATATCATGGGAAGGTGTGGCTTCATTTGTTAAAGCAACACATCATAATGGAGATACCAATCTTATACAAAGGGAAATCGATTTAGCATATGGGTTAAAAGATAAGTAGACAAACATATTAATCAACCACACTATTTTTTTTTTGCAAACATATTGATATACACGTTGATTTTTTCCCTGTAGGGAATAAACATGCACTTAATCATAAATGGATCATGATGCAATCTTTATGTGTAGGCTTGTTGTACGTAAAACATCATAAGGCTATGTGGTGCAATGAAGGGAAATATCGCATCAAAAAGTTGGATGAAATGAAAAAAACATCAAATTGTGGGATATCTACAGTTTTTGAGGTAACCAACGTTTCCTCTAGAAGTGACATACATCCAGAATTCTCAGAAAATCAATACTATGGGTATTTGGAAGATATTCTTCAGTGTGACTTTAACTCCTTCAAGGTAGTTCTGTTTGTTGTCAAATGGTAGAGGTTACGATTGAATCAACATGATCCCGATAAAAATATTATTGAACATGATAATGGATTTACCATGGTTAATACAAGGTTGTATGAGCCAGAAACAAATCCCTATGTTCTTCCGTGCCAAAGTGACTATGTATTTTACTCTGAGGTTCAAAGTAGAGGGGGTTGGTAATTTGTTGTGAGATACGATCCAAGGGGAAGGCCGGTAAAGTATATCGTGGAGGAAGGTAATGAAGTGGGTATCGAAGAAGAAGACAATGTTGAAGATGATCAACATGAGTTAGATGATCATGTTCCAGAAGAATATGTCGAAGAATTAGTTGAATCAGATGATGTAGAAAACAATGTCCATGAAGATGATATCGACGATGAAATGGTGATCATAACTGACATCAATGACGATGATGACATGGCCAATCCTTATAATGTTGACTTTGGATCGGATGATATCGATGATGAATTGGATGAAGAAGATGATGAAGTCCATTGAAGTGTATGGGGTATGCCTTAATATATCTACTCTATATACTTTGATTTAATATTGCGATAGAATTATTGAATTTAATTGGTACATATAAATTAACTTTTTCTTAGTGTTTTTTCCATTTTCCTTGTATTTTGGCATATGCTATAATTATAGACATTGCTTCTTAAGTATGAAAAAAAAACATTTTATTTTACATAGATTTTGTCGGGTTATGGGGAATTGAGAGTTATGTGAGGGGGGGGGTGTGGGAGGGGCCATAAGAGCCTCCACCTTCATGTGGTTGGCCCTGTTCATTAGAGAATATTAAATTATTCTTGAAACAAAGAGAAGCTCATTAAGGAAATTCACAATTGTCATGCTAACCCAAATGATGTGCTTGATCATGTACTGCACTGGGACAACATCGAAAGTTTTTAAATGTGTGCCTTCTTGGACTGAAATTTGGCATGGTTAGAAAAGACACATGCATTGATGCATTGGGAGGGTTTCTAGAATCAAATATGACTGACACTCACTCATGGAAGAGGGCACATATGAACCTGTGGGAGGATTTCCAGACTCAAACATGTCTGACACTAACAATTTGAGCATCAAAATCCGTACCTAAAGACTAATTAATGTGCTTCATGGGGCCAACATTGAAATTTTTAAAATTTTTTCTTTCTTGGAATGAAATTTGGCATGGTTAGATTAGACGCATGCATTGCCACTATGGGAGGGTTTCCAGAATCAAACATGACTGACACTAACAATTAGAGCATAAAAAACCATACCTATAGATTAATTAATGTGTTACACGGGGCAAAATTTTATTTTTTTTAAATTTGTGCTTGTTTGGATTGAAAATTTGGCATGGTTATATTAGACACTCACATTGACCCATTGACGTTGTGATAAGGGTCATAATTAAACGATGTGTATTTTAAGGTGGGGGATAGGGGTTACAAATTATGTAGTTAGGGATAATAATTTAAAGAGTTTTGGTTGGTATGGGTTAAGGGGTACCACAAGTATAGTTTAACCCAAAACACAATGACTCCATCTAACGAAACCCCCAAAAAATGAATGTGTCGTCGGATTTTTGGTTCAAAATTTTGGATTTCATTTGGGTTTAATTATGCATATATTATATATGAAGGTGGTGAAATATATGATGTTATATCTCATTTTTTATTCAATGGAATAGATCAAAATAATAATCCATGGTGTTCGATAACTTGACATGATGGCCATAGCCCACTTATGGGCTAATGATTCCGTATGTAGGAAATACATGATAAATTGGGGTTCTGCACATTTTCCATGGGGTCACATGCATGGACCTAACCCATGCATGCATATAATTGAAAAACATACCCCCTAATCCCAAACATGTATCTCTAGGTATATACCCTTTATCCCTTATTCCTAACTACATACCCCTAAACCCCTTATCCCTAACCCCGACCCTAGCTAAATCCGTACACAAACTCCTCTTTTAAGATCATAGTTGGTTAGGGGGTTACAAAAAACCATGACTATGAAGACCTAGCCTCTACCCATAAGCCCATTAACCCTTATCCCAAATTCCATACCACATCAACCCAATCTTAAAACCATGTAGTCTCTCTATATGTTTACATATAATATATATCATTTTAAAACCCTACCTATCTATTTATGAAATGTATTCACAATAAATATGTCTTTTTTTACTATATTGTGTCATATTCTCTTAAGATCCATTCTTATAGTATCCTAATTGTTTAGGGGTTATAGGGTTAGGGACTAACCCTGGTTGTGAACCCCTAACCTCTATCCATGCCCCCTAATTGTGAACCATTAAATTCTATGCATACCCCCTAACTATGAACCTATAACCTCTACCCATAAAACCTAACTTATATGAACCGTTAGGGAATTTTATAAGCTTATTACATGACGCTCTATAATAATGTGGATCATAGGTTTTACACCCAGGTTTTATTAATATCTTGCATGCCATTCCAACACCACATAGATAGTTAGTGCTCGGGTTCCAACACCTATCCAGAAGTCGAGTTTGATAGGGGCTCCAACACTCTTCTTTGGGAGGATTTAGGTCAAGCTCCAACACTCCTTCCCCCTCACCAGAGAATGTAGAGGTCATAGAGGGTGCATAAGAGGTGGATCTAGGAGGTCGCAAAGGTCACCACGGAGGATGTAGAAGAGGTCAAGTAGTACACAAAGGAGGCCAAGGAGGTCAAGGAGTTCATAGAGTAGGTTGGGAAGGCTAAGGAGTTTGTAGAGGTCACCATGAAGGTTGCAGAGGTCACCACAGAGGACACAGAGGAGGTGAAATAATTCACAGGAGGCCAAGGAGATCAAGGAGTTCATAGAGAAGGTTGGGGAGGTTAAGGAGTTTGCAAAGGTCACCACGAAGTTCGAGAAAGAGGTCAAGGAGGTTGAGGAATTCACATAGGATGTTAAGGATATTAAGGACTTCATAGAGGAGGTCGAGGAGGTTGAGGAGGTTGTCGAGGTAGTTGAGAATCCACAAAAGAAACAATGCCTCCAAAATTGGTCAGTACCCACAATTACTTCACTTGAAATTTTTGAGTTTGACAGATTGTGCTACAGAGTTCGGTTTCAAGCCACTTTTGTGTGAAATGAGCCTTCATATTCTTCAAGAATCCTCTTTTTTCAATTGTCATAGATATAAGCAAAATCATTAATCATGATCTTCCCTTCCCGTAAGGCCTATAATATAAGACTACATATAGACGAGACCTATACTTTTTTTCAAGTACATGCATTAGGTATGGGGAATTGAGAGTGATGTTAGGGGGGGAGGGGCCATACGAGCTTCCACCTTCATGTGGTTGGTCCTGTTCAGTAGATAATATTAAATTATTCTCGAAACAAAGAGGATCTCAATGAATGGCTATGATGGTGCCTTTGAGGACTCAAACATTAACACTTCAAGTATCCTCTAATTTTTGCACCCAAAACCATGGTTGCTTCCTTGCTTGAATAAATACAAGTACAAAGACTCAAGCCAAATGCATATTTGAGATACAAATGATGTAATGAACGTGCAAATGGTTTAAGGAAAGATGTTTTTCAAAATCAAATATGTACGGAAATCGGGACATGTAATACCTATGATAGTTTGAGAAAGGGTAAAATCAAAAGAAATTAAGCATCAACAAGAATATCACTGATCAATTCAATGTTTAACAATAAACCATGGACATGTAGCTATGGATGAAAAAAGATTAGGTTGATAAGATAATTTTATCAATTCCCATTGAATCAACACAATAGTAGGTCAATAAACCCTAGGTTTGTAGCTAGGACATAAACCCTAGTTGTGGGCACAAAAAAATAGATCTCACAAACAATTTACTCAGAATTTGATATGAAACGGTGAAAAAAATGAGTTGCAACTATATAATGCTTTCATTAATAAAAAACAAAATGGATACAATCTGGATAATTGTTGCAATGCAATACAATGGCATTAATAGCCTGAAAATTTGAATCCATGAGAGGTAATTCGAATTGATTACCTCAATCTGACTGCATGGCTAACTATACATGTCTAAATCACTATGGGAGCTTAACTAGCTGTCTCCAGTTGTCTAATTAGGTATGTCAATTAGTTATAATAAGTTAAAATAGTCTAACTGATGTGGTAGGTGAGAAAAGGTGCCTTACCACATGCATCCATGCAAATACTGGTGCTAACTGAACTCGAGCACATCTAACTGAATGTAACTGACTCATAACTAGGCTTGACTAGTCACTAACTTCCAACAACTGAAGGAGGTTGGTGCCGACACTCCTAGTGGCTCCTAAATTATATGGATTGGTCTAGGAGGCTGCTAAACTGATGCATGCAAGTGAGGGCATTGGAAGTTAGCCTCAATTTGTGTTCCCCACACTCTAGTGACTAGTACATGTGGCCCCATTAGGCCAAGTGGACCCAATCGTACTAACGACTCAATAATGACTAAAAAGACTCCTAAGTTAGGCAGGATTGACCAGTTTGGATGAGGGAAGATTATAATCCTAACATCCCCCCTGAATGATAACTTGAACAACTGCGGGCCCTGGTAACTAAGACCAAAGGTATCCCATTACCGATAAAATTTAAAAAGTAATTGCTTAATACGAACAAGGAAATGAGGAAAAACCTCATGGGAAAATTACCCCCCCTCAAACTAAGCAGGTAGAATCATGATCAAGATTATTCTTCTGTGCATAGGTATCCTGGGGATTGGCATGTGAAATTATCCATCCAAACTAAATGATTATGTCTGGAGGAATATTCCTCTTTGGAACAAGAAGAATATGCTCAACTAAATAAAAAATATAGCAACTGCTAGATGAAATTTGGGCCCATGTAAAGCAACTGAAATCAACTGATAAGAGAGAAAAAGTGATTGAGAATTCGAACCATGTGAGGAACACACAAACAAATTATATATTGCAGACTTGAACAGAAAACCATGTGAGGTAATATCAGCTCCAAGTGTTAGGAGCAAGTGTCTAGGAGGATGCAGAATGTCTCCCTTTTTACTAGTTCTGTGAGGAGATGAGCATGTGATCAAAGGTAGAGAAGCCCTCAGACTGTGGAGAGTGAATGCTTGAGCTCCATATTCTGATATAGCTTTAGAAATAACCAATTATTTACAAAATACAATATCATAAGACTCATAAGATGAAACTAACATCAAATCCCCAACAACAAGTTTGGATAAGGCTTGCGGTACTTGATTTGTCACACCAAAATTGATGAGACCAGCTACAAGTATGACTGAAGGCTCTTGGAACTTAAAATTTGAACCAAATAATATCAAATCATATCCAAATAACATCACATTAGATATAAATAAGTTCATATCAGATCCAAAAGTGTGTTCCACTGAAATGGTAGATGCACAATTTTCTCCTTCTTCAAACTTATAACTATTGGTGCATGCAATCCTGTAGGAATTTGGTAGAAGCTCTAGATCAAGGAGAGTGAATGGATCACTCCTACAATCTGATATTATTTCCAAAATATACAAGGTATTACTTATTTGCACACCACCAGCAACATTAGAGGGAGAGAAATAAAATTCCTCTTTACTTTCTGAAGCAATCACTGGCAAATTTTACATAGAATTTAAAGGAAAATCAATGGAGAATGTTTGCAAGGAATGGAAGTTGAATTTATATTAAAAATTAGAGATTCAAATGTCTTCTTCTAAATCATCCATATGAGAATATGATATATCAGATATCTCATAAACTTTCGGAGCAGCAGGAGAAGGAGTCACTGCAAGGAGACTTTCTTCAATTCGAATTGACTGGGAGGAAGATTCTGCTTCTTCTTCATCTTCAACAACTTCATCAGAGAGAGTAGAGGCCAAGAATTTTGAATAAATAACTCTTGTGGTGCTGGGTGTGATCTCCAAATTTCTATTATGATCCTCATTGTGCTTGCCAAAGGTTCTTACTAATTTTGTCCAGAGATCCTTTGAGTATTCAATAGATTTAACAAGGTAGCACAAGCTTGGAGAAACGACCATACATATTGTTCCAAAAGCTCTATCACTGTCATTTAGCCAGTCATTATCATTCTCATAAGAATATTTACCAAGTCCAATCGATACCTCATAGAGATCTTGCCTCTTTAGATATGAAATCATCTTCATCTTCCATTCTGAATATCTTGTGGATGGAGTAAGAAGAGGAACTGATAATTTCAAATCCATCTGAACTTGTACCTGCAATTACAAAAAAAAAAAACAGAGTAAGGTCGAACAACCTGCACTTTTGGAGTTTTCATCAAGCCTAGCTTAGTCAATTAAGCAAGCTTTATCAACAACATAAGATTTCATGAATTATGTGGTAAACTCTCCGCTTCTGTTACAGATATGGAATGTTTTTGAGCTGTTTTGCTCAAATTGCTTCATAGATCCAGCATGAAATATGTAGAAGAAGAATTTCCTATTAAATTGAGCTCACTGGAATCTATGAACCAAGACAAAAATCACAAATAGATATCACAACAATTTACTCATAATTTGATATGAAACAATGCAAAAAATGGGTTGACGTGGTATAATGCTTTCATTAATAAAAAAGTAAATGGATACAATATGGATAATTGTTACAATGAAATACAATGGCATTAATAGTCTGACAATTCGAATCCATGAGAGGTAATTCGAATTGATTAACTCAATTTGATTGCATGGCTAACTAGACATGTCTAAATCACTATTGGAGCTTAACTAGCTATCTCTAGTTGTCTAACTTAGTCTCTCAATAAGTTATAATCTGTTAAAATATTCTAACTGATGTGGTAGGTGAGAAAAGGCACCTTCCCACATGCGACCATGCAAATACTGGCACTAACTGAACTGGAGGACATCTAACTGAATGTAATTGGCTCATAACGAGGCTTGACTAGTCACCAACTTCCAACAACTAAAGGAAGATGGTGCTGACACTCCAAGTGGCTCTTAAATTGTAGAGATTGGTCTAAGAGGCTCCTAAACTAATGCATGCAAGTGCAGTTAGTGACAATTAGCCTCAATCTGTGTTCCCCACACTCTAGTGACTAACACATGTGGCCCCATTAGGCCAGGTGGACCCAGTGGTACTAGTGACTCAATAATGACTAAAAAGACTCCTAAGTTAGGAAAAATTGACCAGTTTGGACAAGGGAGGATTACGATCCTAACAATAATATACAAACCAATAATAAGAGAGTTTAGGGTTCTAATAGTCTAAATCACTTGTATTAAAGAGATTATGAAGTTCAAATGAGGCATGGTTCCTTGCCCAATTTATGCCAAATGTAAAATTGCGTCATTCTAGGATTTTACAGGGTTTTAGCTTAGATAGTTATGGTACATTTCTGGATCATTCATTGAGTGAATACCTTACTATACTTGTTGCAATAGGTACAATACTAGAATGTAATATTTTCATTTCTTATTTATAATGGAACTAGGATGAACAAAATTTATCACATATGTTAGATTTCATCTAATGTTTTCTACAAGATAAGGCAATAAATGAATTGGTGATGCTTTTCATTCACAATTTTGTTAGTGAAATAATGTAGTCTTTACAGTTTTGGAATATTTGTTCTATCTCTTATTATCAGTTTTCATGGTACTAATAATATTTGTAATATGATGCAGTTGTCAGGGACCCTGCATGAGGTCCTTTCATCCAAATATATAATCTGGAGAGGATTCTAACTATAATCTCCAGGTTTAACAAAAGCACAAGTAAGGGTAAGTTAAAGATGCCACCACTTCTTGTAAACTTGATGCTAGTTTTTGAGATTTTCCATTTCTTGTTATTATCTTGATTTCCCATGATTACTTGTATTTGTTGCAGAATATACAAAACTTATATTGCCTAAGCTGTAAGCATAAGAAGGATTAGTACAACTTGATAAAATGGTATGCTATTTAAAGTAACATGTTGTCTTATGGACATGAGCATATTCATGTGAACATATATAATATATATTGACATGGTGTGTGGCAGGTCCCATATATAGATTCATCCTTGGGGGGTGTCANTAAAGTAACATGTTGTCTTATGGACATGAGCATATTCATGTGAACATATATAATATATATTGACATGGTGTGTGGCAGGTCCCATATATAGATTCATCCTTGGGGGGGGTCAAGCTTGGCACAAATGGTCATAAATACCTATTTGACTGGGTCGCTATACAACTTACAAACTTAATGATCAATGTGATGTTGTACACCTTTTGAAGCCGACATCCCTTGCTCTACAAGTATGGCATATTGTACTAGTTGTCCATATTTTTCTGTAACCATTGTCTTTGGAATATTTCATTGAAAATGTTATGGATATTAGGACAATTCATACTAGTGATGGTATTAACTATAAGTGTTAATTTTAAAATATATCTTTTTAATTTGAAGTGGTGAGATTTGTTATTATCTTTATTTTTCCAAATTATGTGTCATCAACTACTCCATGAGCTTTAAAATGAGCTGATCAACTATTTCTTATTTTGTAACTACATGAAGGTTATGCTATTTTATTATTATTTTTACCTTCAAAAGGATGCTAGAATAGTTGAAATACTTGATTCTTTTAATCTTTCAAATATACATACAAGTACCCAAAGTGGAAGACTTTTATTTGTATCCACCCTTCTTGTTGGAAACCTAATAGGCATATTTTGCATTATTACCAGCACTATTTATGTGAACATTCACGTGTGAATATGAAGATTCATGAGGAGTCCAAGAGACCTCTTGCAAATTTGAAACCAAGGGTCACTTCATATTGTATCTGAAACTTTGAGAAGGGTTAACATTTCAATCAAGAGTTGTGAACCTTATTGGGTTAACTAATACCTTTCTTGGTTTACCTTTTAATACCTTGCCTTATTTTGTTGTCCTTTCAAGATTTTACCCTTGAATTATAAACCTCAAAGATATTTCAACCTCAAATGTAAATATCAAACTCTCTACTTTAAACAAAGGAACAAAATATTGCTTCTTAATAAAGAGATTTGATGTCTTCAGTTAGAAATCCCTTGGCATTTGTTTCTACTATCACTGATCCGGAGGATTATTCATCTTTAATTTACACTGATCCAATATGGTACAATAGTTATTAGTATATGGTTCAAAGAACATAACACATGTATTTTCCACACATATGCTAAACATAGTGGTGACATATCGCACTTGCTGCGACAGACATATCACACTGTTGTGACAGACTTAGCTGCGACAGACTTATCACTTGCTGTGATAGACTTTGCTGCAACAGACTTATCACTTGCTATGACAGAATTATCACTTGCTGTGACAGACTTAGCAGCGACATACTTATCGCACTTGCTGCGACATCGCGAAGTTAGTGGTGACATCAAATGGTTACGTTACATGTGACGCTATGCTATGGTGCAACATATGTGTGTAACGGTCATTGCAACGTGTTGTGAGTCAACATGTGCGTGGAGTTAGTTGCAACGTTTCGGGAATATGGAACGTCGTGGTAACACAATGCTTGTGCAGTGACTTGGCCGAATTGCATGGTTCAGCTTAGCGTATGGTTGTAACAATAATAAAAAATATAATAGCTGAGATGATGGAATCGAATCGGTTACTTATCCCTCCCGCTAAATGCTTAAATAGGGGATTCTGGACGTAGTGAAGGTGGGAGAGGATTTAGCTCGTTTAGAAGGCAGCGCATCGTTTCTCTATTATGAGAAGCTTGGAGAATTTGCCGTAAAGTGTTGAAATGCTGTGGAAGTCGACTTTCTTTGTTATATTTTAGCTTTCTTTGCCTTTCGAAGGCTAAATATAATTTCTAGAAGAGAGGTCTTAAAGATTTTGTACAGCATTCTGTTTACAGTTGCTGGAGTTGTTTCCAGAACTATTTTGTACCATTTTAAAAAATATTAATTGGATCGGTACCCATTGGAGAGGGACCCGGAGACGTAGCCCAGTGGAGGGGGTGAACTCTGTTATCAACTTCTGTTTGTGATGCTCTGATTCTGTGCTTCTTTATATCTGTTTATCAATTTGTTTTCCATCTGTTTTCAGTATTTAATTTCTGTTAATGCTGTTCCATTAATTAACCTGCTGAACGCATTCTTTTAAAACAAACTTTTAATGCACACAAGTTGAGGCCCGACGAATCAAAGAACATAACACATGTATGTTCCACACATATGCTAAACATAGTGGTGACATATCGCACTTGCTGCGACATACGTCACACCTGTTGCAACATATGTCGCACCTGCTGCGACAGACATATCACACTGCTGTGACAGACTTTGTTGCGACAGACTTATCACTTGCTGCGACAGACTTATCACTTGCTGTGATAGACTTAGCTGCGACAGACTTATCACTTGCTGTGACAGACTTATCACTTGCTGTGACAGACTTAGTTGCGACAGACTTATCACTTGTTGTTATAGACTTAGCTGCTTCACACTTGTTGCGACATCGCGAAGTTAGTGGTGACATCAAACGGTTACGTTATGTGTGACGCTATGGTATGGTGCAAAATATGTGCGTAATGGTCATTGCAACGTGTTGTGAGTTAACATGTGCATGGAGTTAGTTGCAACGTTTCGGGGATATGGAACGTCGTGGTAACATAATGCTTGTGTAGTGACTTGGCCGAATTGCATGGTTCAGCTTAGCGTATGGTTGTAACAATAATAAAAAAGATAACAACTGAGATGATGGAATCGAATCGGTTACTTATCCCTCCTGTTAAATGATTAAATAGGGGATTCTGGCCGCAGTGAAGAGGGGAGAGGATTCAGCTCGTTTAGAAGGCAGCGCATTGTTTCTCTGTTATGAGAAGCTTGGAGAATTTGCTGTAAAGTCTTGAAATGCTGTGGAAGTCGACTTTCTCTGTTATATTTTAGCTTTCTTTTCCTTTCGAAGGCTAAATGTAATTTCTAGAAGAGAGGTATTAAAGATTTTGTACAACATTTTGTTTACAGTTGCTGAAGTTGTTTCCAGAACCATTTTGTACCATTTTAAAAAAGATTAATTGGATTAGTACCCATTGGAGAGGGACCCGAAGACGTAGCCCAGTGGAGGGGGTGAACTCCGTTATCAACTTTTGTTTGTGACGCTCTAATTCTGTGCTTCTTTATATCTGTTTATCAGTTTGTTTTCCATCTGTTTTCAGTATTTAATTTCTGTTAATGCTATTCCATTAATTAACCTGCTGAACGCATTCTTTTAACACAAAATTTTAATGCACACAAGTTGAGGTCCGACGAATCATGTTATGGTATCAGAGCTGGTTGACTGCTTGTGCAAGTTTGTGAATGCTTACCAGATCCAGGTTAAAGCGTGGTGAAGGAGAATTAGTTGAAGAAGATCCTGAGATTGGTTCAAGGAGAACATTCTCAAGAACCATGTCTTCTCCATGAGGGGAAGAAGAAGGACATACAGAACGAGAAAAACCTGTTATTTCTGAATCTGAGTTTTCAGAGGCTTTTATGAGCATGAAAGCCATGATGGAAATTCTACTCGATGAGCGAGCAGAAAGGAAGAAGAAAGAAGAAGGATCTTCATCCAAAGATGCAGAAGTGAAGAAGGAAGGAAAAGGGTAAAGGAGTAGGAGGTGATGGTGATCCTCTTGATACTACTCAAACTTTCTCTTCTTCTCATGCTTCTCATTCACATAATGCTAATGCAAATTCTAATATTCCTTATTTCAAATTGGATGTTAAGTTTGAGTTACCAATTTATAATGGAGATTTAGATGCTGAAAAGTTAGACAATTGGATCAAGCAGCTTGAAGTATATTGTAGGGTGCAGGGCATTAATGATGACCCTTCCAGGATTCAATTGGCCACTTTGAGAATCACTGGAATGGCTCTTACTTGGTGGGAGAGCAAGATTCAGCAAGATCTTCGAAAGAATGGTAAAATTATTTCAGTTTGGAATGAATTCATTGAAGTATTAAGGAAGCAATTTTATCCTTTAGGCCATATCCAACAATTAACCATGGGTTGGCAAATGTTTAGACAAGCTAAAGGACAAAGCATTCAAGATTATACTCATGAATTCAGAAAGAGGGCTATTGCATTGAATGTTGCATTAGATACACAGGAAAATCTTCTTAAGTACATTGGTGGCATGCATTCTTATTTGAGACATACTTTGTTGATGTTTAACCCCAGTAATTTGGATGATGTATGTGTTCAAGATACACATTTAGAAGCCAGGGGTAAGCATGCTAAAGATACTTTTGTGAAGAAATCATTTAAGTTTGACAGCAAATCGAAAGGTCAAGATAAGGGGAAAAAGAAGATGGCTACTATTAAGAAAGAGGGTGAAAAGACTACATGTTCGCATTGTCAGAAGGGACATGACGTCTCTAAGTGTTGGAAACTTCATCCGGAGTTAAGGCCAAAGAAGTTCAGAGGAAACAAGGATAAAGGCAAAGCAAAAGCTACTGCAGCAGTTATTCAAGACTTAGGATCCGACTCAGGTGATGAAACAAAGGTTACAGCTGTCGAAATCCAGGGTAAGAATAAAAGTATCTCACTTCCCATTGATGCAAAATCAAGTTCTAGTGCAAGTACAAATTTGCCATCTACTTCTAAGCAAAATGATAAAGATAGAAGTGCACTGTTTCATGTTTGTTTCATTGCAAATCAAACAAAGATTGATACATTGTTTGATAGTGGTTCACAAGTAAATCTGATATCAGAAGAAGTGGTTAAGAAATTGCATTTAGTTACTATGCCTCATGAAAAACCCTATCCTCTTGGTTGGGTTACTAATGATACACAATTACAAGTTACAAAGAAATGTGTATTGAAGTTTGCAATTACTAAAAAGTTCATGGATGAGGTAGAATTAGATGTAGTGCCACTTGACATTTGTGGGATAGTACTTGGGAGTCCATATTTGTATGACCGGAAAGCAGTCTTTTATAGAGAGCAGAATAAGTATCACCTTTTTAAAGATGGTGTGGAATATATTGTGCGAGCACATAAGACAAGAACAAACCTAGCAATAGTTTCTGCAGGACAAATGAAGAGGATGGTAAATTCTAGTAAGAATTTTGTGTTAATGATGGTTAAGGTAAAGAATGATGAGATCTCTAAATATTTTGAAGGATGTGATCCTAAACAGAAATCTGAACCGATTGAAATTATTTCTAAGTATGATGATTTGTTTCAAGATCCGAAAGGGTTACCACCAAAGAGGGAGATTCAGCATGAGATACATTTGCAACATGATGTGCCACTCCCGAACATAGCCATGTACCGGATGTCTGTAATGCAGAATGAGGAGATCAAGAAGCAGGTTCAGGGGCTGATTGAGAAGGGGGTCATCCGGCCAAGCACTTCTCCTTGTGGCTCTCCTATAGTCTTGGTTCCAAAGAAGGATGAGCCGTGGAGGATGTGTATCGACTACAGGGCCCTTAACAAAATCACCATTAAAAACAGGTATCCTCTTCCTTGCATTGATGATTTGCTTGATCAGTTGAAACATGCCATTTATTTTACAAAATTGGATTTGCGTAGTGGGTATCATCAAATCCGTGTTGCTGAAAATGATACCTGGAAAACAACGTTTAAAACAAAACAGGGTTTGCATGAATGGCTTGTAATGCCTTTCGGGCTATGTAATGCTCCTGCTACTTTCATGTGGGTCATGAATGATGTCTTTCGACCATTTATTGATGATTTTGTAATTGTATATCTGGATGATATCCTAGTGTTTAGCAAAACCTGGGGGGAACACATTGTACATTTGAAGAAAGTTTTAGATGTACTAAGGAAGGAGAAGATTTATGTAAAAATGTTTAAATGTGAGTTTGCTAAAACTTCTTTAGTATATCTAGGCCATATTATTGGTGGAGGCTACCTGTGAGTGGACCCAGCCAAGGTTGCTGTCATTGTAAACTGGCCACGGTCTAACACCGTTACTGAAATCAGAAGTTTTCTGGGTGCGGTTCAGTATTGGAGGAAATTCATTTCTGGATTTTCTTCCATTGCTGCTCCATTACATGCATTGACAAGTGTTAAAGAAATTTTCCAGTGGGGAGGCAAGCATCAGAGATCCTTCGACACCTTGAAGGAAAAGATTAGCATAGCACCAGTTCTAACATTACCAGATTTGCAGCCGCTATTTGAGATCAAAACCGATGCCAACGGGTTTGCCATGGGAGCAGTTTTGATGCAAGGAAGGAAGCCGGTCTGTTACCATTCAGAGACATTCTCTACTGCGGTAAGTAACTATCCGACTTATGACAAAGAGTTGTATGCTTTGGTATAGAGTGTGAAGAAGTGGAAACATTATATCATGGGAAAAGAAACAGTCATACATACTGATCATCAGCCACTTCAATATTTACAATCTCAAACTAAAGTACAACAAAGTAGGCATTTAAGATGGATGGGATTCTTACAATAGTTTCATCTCATAATTAAGTACAAAAAGGGAATTCATAACAAGGTAGCAGACATGTTATCAAGGCCACCTATGAATGCTTCAATCATTCTTCAGAACAGTTCATTAACACATGAAAGTTACATTGAACAGTATGCAGAAGATAAAGATTTTAAGAAAGTATATGCATCATTAACCCATGGTAAATAGGAAGAGAACTATTTTGTGCATGATCATCTCTTGTATCATCTCGGTAAACTCTGTATTCCAGAGAAAGAAAGAGTGCATGTGATCCGCGAGGCACATAGTTCATTGATTACAGGACATTTTGGAGTAAGTAAAACGTTGTCTGTATTGCAGAATCATTGTTATTGGCCTCAGATGCAAGAAACTGTAGCTAAATACACAAGAGGCTGTGTTATGTGTGCAACGAGTAAGCCTAGCAATAGGAAATTGGGTTTGTACACACCTCTTCCAGTTTCTTCTTGTCCTTGGGAAAGCATTTCTATGGACTTTGTAGGAGGACTACCTATGTCTAGAAAAGGGCATGATTATCTATATGTTATTGTGGATAGATTCAGCAAAATGTGTATCTTAATGCCACGTAACAAATAGATCACTACTGAACAAACAACTCATCTATTCTTTCAGAATGTTTGGGTACATTTTGGGCTACCCATGTCTATTGTATTTGATCGGGATTCCCGGTTCTTGGGAGAATTCTGGTCGACTTTATGGGAGCTTATGGACACTAAACTGAAGAAAAAAACAACTTTTCATCCAAAGACCGATGGGCAGACAGAGGTAGTAAACATGACAGTGGTTCATCTACTCAGAGGATATTGTAGTAAGCATCCTAAACTCTGGGATGAGAAATTGCAGTATATACAGCATGCCTACAATCATGCAGTTCATTCTTCCACGAAAAAATCTCCTTTTGAAACTTGTTTTGGTTATCTGCCAAAAAAACCGATGGACTTCTCTTTTGGAAAAGATGCAGTGGATGGACATCATGATGCAGATAAAGTGCTAAGGTTCATTCAGAGAATCCAAGAAGTACAGCAGGCAGTTCAAGAATAGTTGGAGTAGAGCAAGGAAAAGTACAAAGCCAGGCATGACAAGCATTGAGTTGATCATCAATTTTAGGTTGGTGACAGAGTTTGGTTACATATCACCAAAGAAAGGATGAAAGGTGAAGGTAAAAAGCTTAAACCTATCCGGTATGGTCCTTTTGAGATCTTGGAAAAGATCGGTCGGTACTAATGCTTTTCACTTGAATTTACCTCCATACATGCAAATTTATTCAGTTGTCAATGTTGAGAATCTTAAATTGTATGAGCCTCCTATGATCATGGATGAGGAAATTATCATGCAGATTCCTTCAGTTGATGATATGGCACCTGAATATATGAATGAGTTGCAGGATGATGTTATTCTTGACAGAAATGTAAGGACTTCACGAAGGGGGAATGTTGAGTACCTCCGAGTGGGGCTTAAGGGCATGCATCCTAGAAAAGCAAGATGGATGGAGATTGGAAAAGTGAGGGAGCTATACCCTCACTTACTTGCAGAATAATTCAGGCTTTTGGTGGTCCAAAATCTCTCCAATGGGGAGGAATGATCCGGAGGATGATTCATCTTTAATTTACACTGATCCAATATGGTACAATAGTTATTAATCTATGGTTCAAAGAACATAACACATGTATGTTCCACACATATGCTAAACATAGTGGTGACATATCGCACTTGCTGCAACATACGTCGCACCTGCTGCGACATACGTCGCACCTGCTGCGACAAACATATCACACTGTTGTGACAGACTTATCACTTGCTGTGACAGACTTTGCTACGACAGACTTATCACTTGCTGTGATAGACTTATCACTTGCTATGACAGACTTAGCTGTGACAGACTTATCACTTGCTGTGACAGACTTATCACTTGCTATGACAGGCTTAGCTGCGACAGACTTATCACATGCTGTGACAGACTTAGCTGCGACATACTTATCACACTTGTTGTGACATCGCGAAGTTAGTGGTGACATCAAATGGTTACATTACGTGTGACGCTATGGTATGGTGCAACATATGTGTGTAACGGTCATTGCAACGTGTTGTGAGTCAACATGTGGCTGGAGTTAGTTGCAACGTTTTGGGGATATGGAACATTGTGGTAACATAATGCTTGTGCAGTGACTTGGCTGAATTGCATGGTTCAGCTTAGCGTATGGTTGTAACAATAATAAAAAAGATAACAGCTGAGATGATGGAATCGAATCGGTTACTTATCCCTCCCGCTAAATGCTTAAATAGGGGATTCTGGTTGCAGTGAAGAGGGGAGAGGATTCAGCTCGTTTAGAAGGCAGTGCATCGTTTCTCTGTTATGAGAATCTTGGAGAATTTGCCGTAAAGTGTTGAAATGCTGTGGAAGTTGACTTTCTCTGTTATATTTTAGCTTTCTTTGCCTTTCGAAGGCTAAATGTAATTTCTAGAACAGAGGTCTTAAAGATTTTGTACATCATTCTATTTACAGTTGCTGAAGTTGTTTCTAGAACCATTTTGTACCATTTTAAAAAAGATTAATTGGATCGGTACCCATTGGAGAGGGACCCGGAGACGTAGCCCAGTGGAGGGGGTGAACTCCGTTATCAACTTCTGTTTGTGACGCTCTGATTCTGTGCTTCTTTATATCTGTTTATCAGTTTGTTTTCCATCTGTTTTCAGTATTTAATTTCTGTTAATGTTGTTCCATTAATTAACCTGCTGAACGCATTCTTTTAACACAAAATTTTAATGCACACAAGTTGAGGTCCGACGGATCAATCACCAACTTGCCTTCTTGGATTACTAGAGATTATTTAGAAAACTTATCAACTGCCACATTTAGCTTTATGTATACTTGCTAAAACGATACATCTACAACTAGCAACGCTACTTGATTTGTCCCTTAGAAATGAAAATCAGGTGGTGAGGTAACCATCTATACTCCTTAGGATTTATGACGATCTCTGTAAGACCCACAAGCCAAAGGATAATAGTAATGGTTGTCACGATCAGTGTAAATGCTATTGGAATGGCCAATAAAATTGACCAAGACAACAAATCTTGTAGAAAATCTCATGAACCCTTCATGCTAGGGTTTCTTTAGTAGTATCCATTTTTTTACGTCAATACATTACGTTCGACATGGGTTTTGTATACGTATTATTTCCAATAATTATTGGTTAGCTTTTTGTATTTTTTTCCTTTTACATGGATTAGTGATCGTAGTTGCCTTTGTACTCCCACTATGTGCCTACAGTAGCTATACTTCTAAGTCCCATTCAACATGAAGGCATCCCCTTCGATAAATGGGGATCTTAATCTCTCACAAGAGGTATTCTCTCTATCTAAGAATAACTAAAAACTTTACCTCAGTTTCTTTTAGCGTGCATGTTCCCTAGTAGGAGGAAGTCTTACTCATTGAGCTAAAATTCGTACTTGGAAGATGATGAAAAATTCAGTGATGTTTTATCCTTTTGTGTATTATACTATTGGTTTGGGACGATTTTCAAATATTCCCTTTCTAGTTTACCCATTGAAATGTGCATTGAAACTATCATTAATAGTATTTGGGGAGTCTCAAAAGTTGTATTTATTAACTAGTGCACTTCATTGTATGTAATGTATGTCATTTTTAAGTTTCAACATAGTTAAGGATGTTGTTCCATGTAAAACATAATCCTAATCTTAAGAATTTATCGTAGGGTGGTACAAATGTGAGTGGATGACCATTTGAAAACATTGTAGATCAAGCATATGAATGAACATTTTAATTTTTATCTCAAATTGAACTAAATTTCCTCTTAATACCCCAAGCTATCCCAAATACCAATCCTTAAATTCTTTTGCATTGGTACCTTGATAACCATTTGGTATTGTGGTGCTCACTAATGAAGCTAAGAGTGTGTATTAAGGAACAAAAGTGCTTGAGTCCTTGATGACACTCTTTGTGGCTTGACATATAAGTCATGTGAATTGTCTATAAGTCCTTGGAAGGGAATTGAAGTTATACCCTATGTGTGGTTGGATGTGTGTTTCCAATCACACATGTACTCCTTAATGTTCCCACAACTAGCATAAAAAATACCTACTTCCATATTTCCCCGCATTAAAAGCATCAACCCTAATTTATGTGTCTTGTTTTGTGCATTCATTTATTCCAAATTATAAAGCTTCAGGGTTATCTTGATGCTAGTATCGACAGACTACAACCAAACGCCAATATCTTTTCTTAGTTGGAAATGGGTCACTATACCAACAACCTACTAAATATTTTGGTTGTGCACACTATCATGAAGTAGGAAATTAATAATATAGTCTTATTTCGTAACTCCAAGTTGGTTTTCCAATGGCTTAGCAGTGGGTTTGAACTTTCAGGTTGCAATATTCCTAGATCACACAACAATACTAGAGGGATACTTAATATTTCAATTGGTTTTTTCCAATGGTGAACAATTTTTCTACTAGAGTTCCCCCAGTGTGGGTGACCAAGTTAGAGATGGCAGGAGGTGCGAGGGAGACAGGGAACATGCCAGGGAAAGTGCAAACCCCTCCCCCACATCATCCCATGCTTAAATTGTCATACTTGTCCTTCTTGATGGCTTCGACATATGCCTTATGCATGGAAGATGATATTCGAACTGCCAAAAGCTTGAGGAGTTGCTTGACCATGGTGCAAATCACATGGCTCCTGTCCTAGACGGACCACCACATCCTCCCGCCATGCTGTGACGTACCTGGTATGGGTACCATAAGGATTTATGTACGCGGGGAAAGTAGTATAATAAGATGATCTCAAGGAACAGATATTGCATCTTCTCACAACAGCCTGAAGCCACGTCCCTTGGTTATGCCTGTCTGTAAATACTGGTCGACCTGGTCTATCCGGGCACCACTTCTGTGATAGATTGAATCTAGCATCCCACTTCTCTACGCTCTAAACTGGAGGTTGTCTTCCTCAAATCATCTGGCCATGAATTCTCCTAGGAAGGAAGCCAAAAACATTGATTGGGAATCCCTCTTCTACGAAGAGACCCTGACTCACATTCACAACTCCATTGCTGCAATGGAAAATGAAGTCTTCAGGGAATTCATGCTTCAACTCAGGCCAGATGTGGTGATCTCAAATTATTGGCGGCTAAAGTTTATAGTCTCAAGAGATTTGAGGGAGAGAAAGCTTTAGTGACATCATGAAAATCATTGTTAGGATATTCAAGGAATATGCTGACCATAATATTGCTCATATGACAAACATCATTCATCTCTTGGAGCCACCCTTCCAGCGTCTTCATGGATCCAACCATGATTCCAAGGGAGAAGGAACCAATAGAGCTAATGAGGACGAGGCCAAGTCCACCATGAAAGGCTAGATGATCTATCCAACTCTACCATTTTTCCCTCTGCTTGATCTGTAAATGGTTCACTGTAGGACCAATTCTCCCCTCTATGTTTATATGCTTGATAAGCCGCTTTATGTTTATATGCTTGATAGGCTTCCAGTGTATAATGGCTATGGGAAACTAACACTATGTCTACATACTATGTTTGGACCTTACTGCACCATACTCTTTTTTGGTATCATGACTACAACTTGACTCCATGTTTTTGGAGTTAGACTCGAATATGTAATTGTTTTCTTTTTCCAAGTTAAGTAATAGAATGAACTCTTCTTACTGATAAAAAAAACTGTTACTAGAGTTTTCAAAGATCAAGGAGTAATAGTGTTATCAACATTTGAACATTGCCATGCATTCAAATTGCATATCTACATAAATGGTGATGAACTAGACATAACTAGTCGTGACATATACATAAAACTAGTGATGAACTAGACATAACTAGTTGACAATGTGAACTGCTCATTCTTTGTTTGGTAGACATGAGCATAGGAACTTGAAGGAAAATTCTCCACCCGAGCCTAAAAATTAGTGTGCCATTTTCCTTTACTACTCTTCACTCATTTGTCACCATTACCAAATCATCATTGATTTCTATAAATAGGTCAATGGGGTAGTTAGGTAAAATTACGTGAGATACAAGTGGGAATGTAGAGGCTGCTCATAGACATTTTTTAAATTATAGTTATTACCCATCTAATTGTTGAAGGATTCAATTGAATTAGTAAAGACAAGATGGTTATTCCAACTGGGATGGAAGCAAGAATTAAATTATTATACTATAAGGAACTTTACTTCTAAGTTCTATCAAATTATCATCAGAATTTGAACTCTGAATTGATATAGTGTAGGAGTTGGCATTTAAAGAAACAACTTGACTTGAATTGGAGGGTAGGGAAAATCCGCCAATTGAACTCTTATTCTAGTTGAGAAAGGAAGCATGGGGTTTGACATTGAATAAATGTGAGATTAAGAATGCAACCATAATATAAAGCTGCGATTTTTATGATTGTTGAGCTTGTACTACCCTTGTATTTATTCTGAAGTAGATGATTTTGAAAGGGGAGTATGCATTTGTATTTAGAAATTGAAGACTTAGTTTTGTTGGAGTGATAGTCTAGAATAGTTTTTTTTTGTTTTCTGGGTATAGAACAAAAAATTTAGTTTTGTTGGAGTGATAGTCTAGAATGGTTTTTTTTTTGTTGTTTTCCGGGTATAAAACAAAAAGTTGTTTATTTCAAGTTTTAGACATTGTTGTTATTATTAAAATTGGGACATTGTTTGATTCTCAATCATTGAGTCATAGAGTGATTTCAGATGTGTATGTTGTATTTAAAACATTAAGAATCTGCTTTCAATAAGTAGTATGATGAAACATAACACACACTTACATATAAATTCCACCAATGATATGTGTTTCATTGTTGATAAGAATAACAAAAAGATGGTTTCTATGATGCTGGAAGAATAAGGCTTCGGTTTCTAGAAGTTGAAAATGCAAGATTAGTTTGAAAGATGGTTGTAATTTCACTGAAAACTCAGCCATAATTCCTAGGTTAGAGAGGTGTTAGGTATGATGGAGCTCAATAAATGAAGCCCTAGATTATGATGTTGAAGCAAGTCAATGTTGTTAGAAATCTGAAGTTTGTCCATTCACATATTTCGTCAAACATTTCAAGTACTCACTGATATCAGATACTAACAATAAACAAAAACACATGTACGTTTATATCCCATACAATAGATTACTACCTGATGTTGTATATACTATTTAATGGCATGCTAATACAATTCCAACAAACGATTATATAGTCATTCATTGGGATGGACTAGTTATACTGGTTATGTCTGATAGCCATGATATCTACATAGAACTAGTGATGAACTAGACATAAGTAGTATTTTTTTTAGATTCCCCATAGTCGTCGGATTTCTGGCTTCCCCTCCCAAGATATTCGACGAGTATGCCATACCACCAAAGGCAAATGTCTTCGGTTTTTATCATTTTTGTTGGTATATGTGTCGGATATCCGACTGTCATGTGGATGGAGCTCTGACGACCTATCCCACGATTTTGACGATCATGCCATACTACCAACTGCAAAAGTTGCCGATCTTTCTCTTTTTTTGTAGGTGTACTTGTCAGATTATCGATGGATATATGGTAACCCTTTGGTAAAGTATTTGGAGTTGACAATCCGACGAGTATTTTCCGCATATCCGATGTGTATTTTAATAGATTTGTTGGTGTATCTATCAGAGCGCCGACGGATATGTGGTCGAATATCCGACCGTATGTAAAGTATTGGGGGTCAAAAATTCGACGAGTTTGCACCGCATAACTGACACATATACTAATAGATTTGTGGTCATATATGCGACAATGGAATGCCAAATATGTGACGAGACCATATTGTTGTAGGATATTCGACGAAAATGAACCGACGTTTATAAAAGGAGAGGCTTGTTGGAGTATCGACAACTTGATGTCGAAAATCAAACATATGAGCCATCGGATTTTAGGTTCAGATTTTCGTGTGTGAACTTCTGTCATCCTTGAGGTTGAGATGAGTAGATAACCATCAAGCCATCAATGCACTTGAACGGTAGATGAGTTTTCACTCTTAAATTAATTATTTTCATTAAATAAATTAATGAAATTATTTTTGATTGTTTTAAAAGCAGTCGTGAAGGCATCCCTCGCTGTTGTTGATTGGTTACTTTATGGAAAAAGTCCGTAATTGGTTGTCTTAAAACATTTAGTAAAAGCTATAATGTTATTATATAATGTCAACAATAGTCACATAAGATATCCATCCAGATATTGTTCACCATCCAGATTAAATAATGTCCGCAATGTCCACAATAGAGATAAGATATCCAGATAATGCCAGAGACGTCTAGAAGCAGAGATCGTCGGTAATGTCGGTGGAAGCATGACCAGCAATGAATGTGGACAAAGTAGATAAGATAGATAAGATATAAAAATATATCAGCATCCACAATGTCGGTGTTGGTGACAAAGTAGGTATCCAAGAAAAATCTGGATACAGATCTTTCTAGAGAAGGCCTCCTTTTATGTAATATAATATTATAAATTAAACCTAATACGAAGTTAATGGATTATGCATTCAATTTCTGTTTATTTTCTTGTTTTATCAATTGCCCGAGGCTAATGATGTGTATTCATCTCAGTGCTATGTGCTTTCGGGGTAGTCTGGAGCGATATTGGAGGATTGGAATTTGGTATTGAGTGTCATGTTTGGCATATGGTCTTTGAGTTTTAGTTTGTACGGAAATTTAACAAGGCATTACATGGGCTATCCCGGCAGAGTGAGTGAATAGGGTTGTTGTTCACGTCTTCATATATTGGATTGCAGTTCCTGTCTTTGAACATGACTATATCATGGCTGGGTCAGTTTCAGATCATATTGGTCGGGTAGCACTCATAGTTTTTGCTATGATTTTTGTGTTTAAATGGAAATTGTGACTGCCAAGTCTCTCAGTATGAACTGAAAACTGACCTGGCCATGATATAGTCAGGTTGAGAGGCAAGAGCTACAATCCAACATTACAACACCAGAGGGCAAAAAGAACCTCCCGAGAGATGATCTTGCAAATGGTTTTACCTGCTAAAACCTCGCAGCTTAGGAGCAGAAACAACAGTACAAATCGCTACAACATTGTTGACGCTGGAAGCATAAATTTAAAAGTATCGGAAGTTGGGAGCAATGTCATTAATCTATTGTATATGATCTATTTCAATGACTAATGTTATTAATGTTTATTGCAAGTATGAAACATGGAAGGCTATCGATGCTAATTCAGTTAATGCAATCTATGGTTTTCGATGGTTTATGGCAAATGTTTTTGTTCAATGTATTTGGCCAAAGCAGTGATAGAAAATTGCAGTAAATGGGCTGAGGGCTGAATGGAAAAAGAAATATATCGTCCGACTTTTATACGATAAGCCAAGGGAATGCGAGAGAAGGTAAGATTAATCGATGACTTCCTGTTCTTCGTTCAGATTTATGTTTGTATGTTGGGACTGAAGATGATAATCTATGTACAACCCTATAATTTGTTTGTTTGTTTGTATGTGGGGAGATAATCTATATATAACCCTCTCATCTGTTTGTTTGTTTGCAGATTGGCGATCGTAGCAATAAGTTTTACAGTTATAGAGACCAGACATTTTTTGATGGAAGGAAATAAGGTTGACCTAGCCTAGATTCTAGATATAAGGTTGAACTAGCATAGATTCATCAAACATAGAAATCTATTCTAGATATAAGGTTGTAGGTTGGAGAGCATAGATTCATATATATATATATATATATATATATAAAATCGAAATTCTCTAGAACTTCTTATGACGAGAAGAATCGAGAGATAGCACCTGTGATGATGATCCAACAGAGATGTTCCAGATCCAGAGATGATCCAGATCGAGTCATGATCCAAATTCAGTAATGAAGATGACTTGAAGATGAAGATGATTCAGATGATATAGAGAAAAAAAATTTTGTTGATAACTTGTGTCGAGAGAATACCTTCCTAGTTAAGAGGGAGTGTTGATGTAATTGTAACTTCAGAATGTATTCACTTGTATATTTTATGTACTGTACCCCGATGTTTATTCCGAGAAGTATCTGTAATGTAATTGAGTCATGTCATACCCTGATGTTCCTATCATGAGATTCAATAATGTAAAAAAGTCATGTAAAGTCATTGTGGGTAACCCTTCTTAATGATCAAGGGTTAAAGTCCCTGCAGTTGTGGGGCCCTAGGGTTATTAGACTCTCTTAGAGAAGTTGGCCCCAGTGAGTTATTGTCAAGTCAGGAATTAGTATAAATAGAGAGTGAGCCTCTCTATTTATCACACACTCACTCACACTCAGTTGTAGCACATAAGTGAGAGAGAAAAAGTTGTTGGGACAAGAGAGAGAGAGACTACTGCTTTCAGGAGATCATCTTACTGTTTCAGGGTTTTACTTTTGATGCTGATTCTATCTCTGAGGAAGTTACAGGGTTTTCTCCTTTATGGTCTCCCCGACGAAAATATTTGTGTCCATTGTCTCGTATGTTTGATTGTTGTGCTTGTTATTATCCTAGTTAAAGATCCTAAGATAATGCTAGCTTGAATGATAAAAATCTAACAATTAGTACGACAAGCCGAGTAACCTTGACATTGTGGATATTTCAAGTGAGCGGGAGTCACCAGTTCGACCAACCGCCATTATTGAAGAAGTCATGAGCATATCGGTTGGATCATCATTGATTCCACGGGGGAAGGGGAAGGGCCAGAAGCCGAGCTCCACGCCACCGCAGAAGAGGCAAACAAGAACTTCTATCAAGGCGCAAAGGGAAGGAACTGTGTAGACGAGGCCATCCAGCTCCGGGGATGTGGAATCTACAGCTCCCAAGGGAGTTTCCATTAGAAATATCTTGGTATATATCACTCCCACGCGACCTGGTGCCAAGCCTCGACGCTTGACAAAGAATCAGAAGTATCAACTGAAAATGCCACCGTTGCCGAAAGGGATGATGTGCACCACTGACATTGTCCCTGCATTGATGAAGATGAAATACGAGTACCATGATATTTTTCTATGGAAGGATGTAGCGGATGAGCCCTATGAATCATTGCCTTTGGTTGTAGGAGGGCCCATAGTGCGTATTCCGTAGTCGTGGGCACAAGGGCTGGACAAATCTGGGTTGTTGGGGCTCATCAATATGTCGCATTTTGGGCGACTGAATGAAGCAAATGCATGTGTCAAACAAATTTTGGCATGTTTTCATGGAGGAATGCTATGGTTGGACACACCAATCGTGATTACGGTGGACTTGATCTCGGAGATCACGGGGTTTCCAAAGGATGGTCCAGACCCATCACAATATTTCAAAGGAAGGGATAATGACAAGCGACTTGCTGCACAATTGAAGGAGAAGTATGATTTGCAGTGCGATGACATAGCCTATCACATTGAAAACATTAATGATAGGACGATGCGTATTGGCGCACATATTTTGGCAACTAAAATTGTTAGAAATAATTGCCATGTTCAGTGCAATTCGGGGGTGATTTCATGTTCTTAGCAATGTGCCGAGGGTGTTCAAATGAACTGGTCCCTATTTTTGTTGAATCAGTTGATGGAGGACGTGGTCACAGTTCAGGATGGGAAGTGGCCTTTCACTTATAGCTGGCTATTGATATTAATTGCATTGGTGGCTTGGATGGAGCTAGAGGACTACCAAAGAAAGACTGTTGAATCTATTAAGGTGTGCAAAGGCAACGATATCAAAATTTAAGGTGGGTAGAGGAGCCCAATCGCCAAGCAGATTACATGATCCACTTCTGGGTCTATTGGGAGGCATTACAGGAAGTAGTGGTTAAAGTTCCTTAGTTATTCGATGCAGCAACGATAAAATATCATCAGATTATACAATAAAATAGACATGCTAAATTCATTAAAATATATGGATGATTGATCCATGTATTCGGGTTAGAGTTCGCCAACGGGCCACATACTATTCAGATCTAGGATTGGTGCGCCCCTGACAAGCAATGAATGCCAATGGGCTATAAGCTGACAGATGAAAAATTGGATGCAGTGGTTCAGTATTAGCCTGCAGATTGGTGCAAACTAGTAAGCATGAAGGACATATCGATGAGACCATCAACAGATTCCCCTAAAGAGCCTGTGTGCAAGGAGCAGAGTCATCATGATTCTGATGGAGAGTCATCGACAGACATTGATCCTGAAGCACAATGCATCCTAGAAGAGAGCAGGACCAACCATCGAATGGAGCAAGATGTGGGTAATAGCACCAGATCAATGATGGAGGCACAACTATAGTGACTCATTAAGGCTATCACCGACCCATCTGATACAACAACAAAAGAGATGCGATAGACTGCCCAAGAAGCTTTTTTAGAGGTACGCACCTAGTTAGATTCAATATATAATGTGGTTTCAAGAAGGGCACTAGAGAGTGTAGTTGTGTAGGAGTTCGCAACGATTAGCACTGAGCCGTGGGCCAAGAATTTTTAGGATCCCCTGACTGCAATCGACGCTGGAAACAAAGATCTGAACTCTGCACTGCAGTAACTGCAGAACATCACGGTGGATATCAACAAGATATCGACCCAAACATTAGTCCACATGGAGCAAGTCACCAACTAGAAGATAGATGATAGACAAAAGGAGCTTAGCGACTTGTACTTGCGGTCGCAAACTGAAGAAGAGGCAATGAAGAAAGAAGTTGAGGAATTACGACGAGTACGAGAGCAGCTAATAGCAGAAAAAATGTAGGATATCGCAACATTGAAGACAATGTAGGAATGGATGAAGACGAAGGCCACAGAAGAAATCACAGAGCTGAAGAAAGAAACTGACCTCCTTGTTGTTCAGAACGTGCAACTCTTCACTAGTCACGGGAAGGTAGAAGAGGCCATTACAGATTCTTGCCAGTACATACATGAAAGAACATTAGAGCTGGATGCAGTCTCCAAGGCCAAGCGAGTTGGAGAAGTCATTGTGCAGCTCCAGTTGGAAAACAACCTATTGAATGCCATGGTTTACCCCGAGACACCACCAGAGCAGGATGTAGAATGAAATACTTGCATTGAGGAAATTGCAACATAGTTTGATGAAATGGAGTAGGATGCGAAGAAGATCACGGAGGAAACGACAGAATTCTGGGGTAGTGTCGTTCACGATGGATAACTAGAGAACCTTTTTGCATAGATGCAGGAAGCAGAGAACCAGTTGGAAACGTTGAAGACAACACTAAGGACAATGCCGCCATTTGTGTTAATCATGAGGTCCGCAGAATTGAAGGAGCTACAACAGTGAGTGGGAAAAGCACAAGAGTGACAACGGAAACATAGTGACCAACTTGATGAGTTTCAAGAAATTGGAGCCCAATTGTCAGTAAAATAAGTCGCTGCGCTGCACGATGTGCAGGACGGTAAGAGGGAAGTTAATGTGAATATAGTGGAGCACTTGTTGAAATAGGATCACCTTATGTTTCAGGGTGTTGCTAAGAAATTCAAAGCGCAAGTTGCCAAAATTTCTCAGCAATATGAAGAATTCAAGATAAAAATCAACCAGTACTCCACGTCCACCTGACATGGCTCAAGGACGAGCCACAAAACTGTGTTGGGGGCCTATTGGAAAGGGGTTAGGGTAAGTTGTGCAGCATCACAGATGATGTGAAAGCTCAGAAGACATCACACAAGACAAAGATGGCGCGATAGGTGGAAGATAGACTACTTTTGATTATTTTATGTCAATTTTTGTACTTGTTGACCATTTTTGTGTGGATATTGGTCATTAGTTAGTTAAATCAGTCAGGAGTTAGTTAGAATTGGACAATGAATGTAAAGGTGCAAGACTATATATAGAAAGAAGAATTGTGAATGAAGACATCGATAGATGAATTTTGTAGAGCTCAAGTTGATCATTGGCATCTGAGGTATCGGTCCAAAGATGAATTGTTATCTGTTTTGATTTGTGATTGAATGCACAGAAGTAATGTGATAAGATGGATGTTGAATTGAATCATTGTTATCTCTGTTATATTTTTTTGTCTTTTTGTCCCTGCAAATTCGATGATGAATTCTAAGTGAATCTGAAATATGGATCTATGATGCGATGTTTATTGTTTATGAATGTTGCTATCTTTTTAGATATGTTTCTACTCTAATAGATCTATTACAATTAATAATGAATGATGCGCAATGGTGAATGGTTTTATAAGTTGATATGTTCGGGTCGTTAAGATGATGAAGTGTTGATGCCCTAATCCTCTTCTATACTATAGAAACTTGGTTCCGTCATCCCTCCCTTGAGCATCTCGGGTGAGACTTCATCCGCCCTACGGGTGTTGTTGGACAAGGTAAAACCTGTCTGGACCGATGCTTAGGGAGATCGCAGTGAGTCGAGTGTCGACAGAGTGGGACCCTTGTTGACTGGGTTTTGTTGGTTGAGGTTTGAGCCAACATCATACTGATAACATAGTTGAATATGATGGTAGAAATACATTAATCCATGATACACTTAATGTTAGAATGGATGATGATCATGATGATCATGAAAATGACAAGTTTTATGGTGTTCATGATTTACCTCTTCTTTAGAAGGCATATGACCCCTTTCTGAGGTCTCCAACACAAATCTTTTTTTTGCTATATTGTTGATAGTGAACTTGAATATTATGAATGGTATTTCAAACACATCAGTCACACAGATGTTAAGGTATGTAATATATTCAATCACATATATACGATCATGCTAAAGGTTATCATTGTTCGTCTAATAAAATTATTGTTAATTTAGAAGTCAAATTAATATGGATGAAATGTGTTTTATTAATATTCTTTATATATTATATTAACTAGTTTTCATTTTAATTTGTTGTAGATTGATTTTAGAATTTTCGTTACCACCGTCAAATATTTTACCTCACACATATTGAGATTTATCTGCCATCATGAAGGAAATTAGAATGCAGCATGAAGCAATTCATGCATGCCCTGATGGCCATGTTAAATATTATAATCAACACGAATTTGAAACTGAATGTCAGGAATGTCATATAAGTAGATATCAAACAGATTAAGTAACAAAAAAGGTGCCTCACAAGGTTCTTCATTATATTCCCATTATTACACATTTGCAATGACTTTTCAGGTGCAAAAACATAGCACAATTTATGGATTACCATGCATGGAACAAAAGTCCAGATGACATTATTCGAATTCTTGCAGATGGTTACACATTTAGAGATATGGAGGAAAAATGAACTCACATTAAAGAGGAACCTTGTAATCTTAGGATTTCTTTAGAAACAGATGGTGTCAATCCATTTGCAGAGATGAGATCTGTTTACACAGTGTGGCCTATTTTTGTTATCAACAATAACAATTCTCGATGGTTGTCAATAAAGAGGGAGCACATAATGTTGTCTA
>LPNX010261107.1:161560-196997 GCA_001517045.1 Pseudotsuga menziesii | reverse complement strand
AGGAATGGATGGAGTGGTGGTATAGAGAGATGTATAGAGTGAATGAGAGAGACAAATGGGGGGTGGTTAAAGAGTCAGTGGGGGAGAGTCAAAGAGAGAGAGGGAAATATGGAGGGAGAGACAATGATGGATGGAGGGATGGTTAGAGGGTGAGAGAGTGGGATAATAACAATGAGAGAGGATGGATTTACGGAAATGAAGGATGGCCAAGGATGGTTACACAAAGGGATAGAGTTGAGGGATTGTGTGTGTGTGTGTGTGTGTGTGTGTGAGAGAGAGAGAGAGAGAGAGAGAGAGGGGGAGAGAGAGGGAGAGAGAGAGAGATGGATATTAAGGGATGGAGAGAAATATGGAGAGATGAAAGCATGAACAACTAGGTTGATTTAACACACGAGATAGAGGGGCACATGGTTAGAAAAGGAAAGGAGAGAGAGAGAGAGGGTTGATGGATGGTTTTATAGGAAAATGCATGGTGAAGGAGAGAAATATTGATGGTTAGATAGAGAAAGGGAGAGAGGGAAGGAATTTGCGGGGAGAGAGAAGGGGATGGAGAGATACGCTAGGGGGAGAAAGTGAGGGAGGGGGTGAGTGAGAGGATGGAACACATGGAGATAGAAGGAGAAGGAGGGAGGGAGGGGGGAAGAGAGAAAGGGTTTTAGCAGGAGGGAGGGGTAACAAAGGAATGGTTTTAGAGGGAGGGAATGGAGAGAAAGAGAGAGGGTTGATGGATGGGTTTAGAGGCAGATGCATGGTGAAGGAGAGAAATATCAATGGTTAGATAGAGAGATATAGAGAGAAGGTGTGTGGATGTGTTTGAGAGAGACAAAGGGGGGAGGTTGGTTATAGAGGGAGAGGGGGTGTGGTGTTCCAAGACCAAGAGGTGTGTAAGTTTGTTTGAGGGGGGAGTGATCGGATAAGGAAGGAGTGGGGAGAGAGAAAGAGAGGGAAGGAGGGGGAGAGAGGAAGAGAGGGAGGGAAAGGGGTGAGAGAGAGGGTTGAGGGATGACAATAGATGAAGAGGGATAATGAAGGAGAGAAATAACGATGGTTAGATAGAGAGGTATGGAGAGATGGTGTGTAGATGTGTATGATGAAGATGAATCTTTAACTTGGAAATGGGGATGGAGGAGAAACTTCACTTGATAGGTTGATTGAAATATCAATTGAATTATTTTCTTTTAGAACTAAAATTCAGACAAGTTTAGTTAAACTAAGATTTAGATGTGTTGATCAGTACTCTAAATAAATATGGTTGAGGCTATACATTGTATATAGACTATCAAAAGCTATGAATGTGGAGGATTTGGAATATAGATGGTGGTGGGAAATGATTTGGAGAATTAAATATCCAAAAATTCTAAAATTCTCATATGTCTTGTTCTCACCTCAAAATTCTTGATCCAATATCTCTATCAAAAGAAAAATAATGAAGGTCCTAGAATATGTTATATTTGTTGGAAAGGTGGAGAATACATATCTCGCATCTTCATGAAATGTCCCTTTTCTCTTCAATTTTGTAATAAGATAGAATGTTGATTAGGAAAGAAGGATATTTGGAAGTACAATTCTATGGAGGTAGGGCTAAAAACATGGTTTTCATGAGAATATCTAAACAATTATAAAGCAATTACTTTCCTAATTAGCTGGAATCTTTGGAATTCTAGGAATGTTGTGTATTTTGAGAATCGTCCCTCCCATTCTACATAGGTTTCTACTACCATGTGCTTTTTGAATAAACATTTGAAGGAAGAGTAAAAGATTAAGATCAATTCACATTCCCATACACATATTAGTTAATTTAAACATAAAAATATATCATCATATAAAGGTACCATGCACCATTATTATACCAAGGGTGTATTAAAGTTTGTCATCTTCTCACATAAACCAAACAATATGCAACCCTTCCATTGAATTAGAGTAGCCCAACCAAGTAGCCCAGGAGCCTGGGATCCAATCCAAGGATTCAATTCCAGTATCCAAGCCCAACTATGACCGACTTATAATGATTGGATATCAATGTGAGACGAAATGGATGCATACATGTAGGAAACAAAACATATTATTAATAGTGAAAAAAATAACAACTTGTCTTTATATTATTAGATGATCATGCATGAAAAAAAACATTACATCTTCAATCTAAACAACCTAATACATATTGTATATATTCAATTACATAGTTATAACTTCATAATTGACTTGTCAGTTCATCCAACTGAACTTGAGTGACTTATCTGGCTAATCTCTATCCAGTTGGGAAGACCTAGTCAGGTGGCCAACTAGGATTCTCCAACCTCTTTCCCACCCCAAAACTCTTTGTTGTCCAGAAAATACAGGGAGATGTAAAAATTATATAGAATTTGGAAAAAATTACAAAAAAATATTGATGCTTGCAACTGTGTGGAGCATATGGTACTGAACACCATATTTGTATTGCGTATTCTACTGAATAACATCAGCCTTGAGTTTTCTCTTATGGGGCACTGAAGAGAATTACAGCATGCCATTTCAGAGAAGAAAGTTGGCAAGAGAGGAGACACCCTGTGTGGAAGTGGCGCCATAGGAAACATAGGTAGCACTTGATGCTTCATTTTTAAATAATTCATTCTTTAGGATTCCCTTATAGATAGGAAACCATTCTCTCCCTAGTAAACCAATTATTGGGCTTCCAACCGTGAGCTTCAAATCATTAACGAGACTAAGATGCAAAGGTGTATCATACAAGGAATGCATATTCATGCTACCTTGAAATGTTGTAGTATGAAATAGACTTTGCAAATGAGGCCTTGTTTCCAAAACCTACCCCACTAAGAACTACATTGTATTAAGAATACCATCATCTATGTTCTGGACGAGAGACTAAACCCTTCGAGGTAGCCTTCCAAACATTCAAGATAACAAGAAACAATGATGAAGCATTGTTAGAATAATCAACCCATAGTTAGCTACCTTAGACATTAAATTAATCATTTTTGTCTTATTTTCCTAGTTTCTATGTCCCACCTTATGCAAGTTGTCATATACACATTCATAGTGGTCAAACTTGCTAATTTTGACTCATGGAGCGCTTGGGAAACCTCAAGGAATCAAATCTGCTTTATTCCTGGCCACCTAGGTGCCCTTCTACTTTTTCTGCTTTATTGCCTACTTTTTCAGTGCTTTAAGGCAATTTGGAAAGTTTGACTAGGTGAGGTTAACTAGTTTTTTGTCCTCCACATCCTCCACTCTTTTCTCCTATGAAAAGCATGTATGATTTGTCCTTCCATTACCTTTATCTTTCCCAAGTGCTTTTGCCAATTCGTGAGCTCCTTGACAGTTTTGGAAACTGCTTTATGCACCTATGGGGGATTTGCTTAATTTTAGTAAGCCTGCTTTTGACTAGATTCGAATTGCCTCCTCATGCATTCGAATCCCTTATGTAATTATTTATTGTAGCATCCTATGTTGTTACAGGGTTGGCTATTGTACACTGAGTTAATACAGTTTAGTGTTCAGCTCCATATTCAGTCTCTTTTGTGAGTGATTTTGCATGTACAATTGATAATTGTTGTGAGTGTTATTGTTCCATCACTGGGTTCAATTTCCACATGGTATTAGAGCCATTGTAGATCGATTTCTCTCCTTCAAAATTGTTTTACAGGTTCGACATCAGTGACTGGGAGCCTTCTACTGACAGCCGGGACAATTTCTGAGCTATGGATCAATCTCAGAAGATCATCTTGACTCCCTTTAACTTCTTTGAATGGAAAGCAGAGATGGAGATACCGTTGAGAGTGAAAGGCCTCTACAGGGTGACTATGGCAACAGAAGCAGAGCCCGATGCAGCTGCAGAGAAGATAAAATGGCACAACAAGAGGGATGAGGCCTATGGTCTCTTGTGTCTGAGTATTTCCAGAGACCTCCTTTTCCATATTGATGGATTGACATCACCGAATGAAGTATGGGAGAAGCTTACTGATCTTTTTGGAAAGACAGATGAGATGAGGGGACATCAAATTGAAAATGAACTGATCTCCCTGAGTCCCAGTAGCTTTGAATCCCTGCAACTCTATTTCTCCAAGTTCAAAGCACTTGTTTTGCAGCTAAAACAATGTGGGATCGAAAAGAAGGATGATAAGCTGGTCTTGGCCATACTCTCGAAGCTTTGCCCTGACTGTTCATTTTTTTATTCGACCTTCTATGCCACAAAGTTGACAAATCGAACCTGGAAGATGCCTAGCCTTGAAGATTTCATGGCATCTCTCACACAAGAACAAGACAAGCTGGTGATGATGGGCACCATCAAACCATCCAAATACCAAGCTCTAGTTGCTGGAGATTTGAAAGTGGATTCAAAAAGCAAAAAGAAAGCTAAAAATCCACCTGAGCAAAAGAGAGACAAGAACAAGTCTCTGGAGGAGCCACAAGGTTCCAAGAAGAACTGCCAGAAGAAGAAGAATAAAGGATAAATGAGCAAGTGCACATACTGCAGTAAGGGAAATCATACTGAGAGCTCCTGCATGAAGAAGAAAATAGACATGCTGAGCCAACTCCTGGAGAAGAATGGCATCTCCCTTCCAGACAGCTCAAAGAAGAGAGAAGGAGGATCAAGTTCAGAAGACAGAGAGAGAGTTCATGGATTGGTTTCTAGCACATCAAGCTCACCTAGTTTCATCATTGATTCTGGAGCTTCAAGCCACATGGTTTCGACCAAGGAGGCATTCACCTCACTTGACATGTTGAAAGGACCACCAATAGTATTGGGAGATGACTCTCTCACTAAAAGTTTGGGCAAAGGGAGGATTGATCTTGATCATGGTCAGTTCAGCAATGTGTTGTATGTTCCTGGTCTTGCCTCCAACCTCTTATCAGTGTATCAGATGACTCATACTGGGTCTCCAAAGACAATCATATTCTCCCCTGATGAATTTGAGATCACAGAGATCTCAAGTGGTAAAGTCATTACAAAAGGAGTTGCAAATCATACTTTGAAGGTATACATGTTCTCACACTTCCTACCCTACTCAAACCCCTCTGCTCTTCTGATTCATGCTAATGAGGCAAGCAAGATTTGGAATGAAAGATTTAGCCACCTAAATTACAAGTATCTTTCTGATCTTAGTGAAAAAGAGATGGTCATAGGGTTACCGAAGATAAAATTTTCCAAAGGAGTCTGCCAAGGTTGTATCCTAGGAAAACACCCAGAGCATAAATTTGAGAGAGCTAGTCATGAGAGAACCTCTGCACCTCTTGAGTTGATCCACAGTGATGTTGCTGTCCCATTCCCTCATATGTCCATGATTCAGGCCAAATATGCATTGAATTTCATAGATGACTTTTCTAGGTATTGCTGGGTTTACTTCCTGAAACACAAGTCTGAATTTTTTGGCCTTTTCAAAGTCTTTAAGGCTTTGGTTGAAAACCAGTCTGGGAGGAAACTCAAGGTCCTCATATCTGACAATGGTGGTGATTATGTCAAGTCTGATTTAATTCAATATTGTGCAGATGTAGGTATTCAGATGCAGCATTCTATCCCTTACACACCACAGCAGAATGGTGTTGCTGAGAGGAAGAACAGATCACTGAAGGAGATGGCAACATGCATGATGGAGGCAAAAACTTTGCCACCAAAGTACTAGGCCAAAGCTATAAATTGTGCAGCCTATATCCAGAATAGGGTGCCTCATAAACAGATTGATGGTATGACTCCTTTCGAAGCATGGAGTGGGCACAAGCCAGATGTGACCCATTTGAGGATTTTTGGCTCAAAGGCTTGGGCTAGAATTCCAACAGAAAAGAGAAAGGATTTGCAGCCCCAAAGCCAAGAGTGTCTATTTGTTGGGTACTCTAAAGATTCAAAAGGGTACAAGCTGATAAATTTGAGCACAAACAAAGCCTTCATTGAAAGGTGTGTTCATTTTCAAGAAGAACCCCTAGCAGCAGTGGAAGTTGGAGAAGCCTCTTCACCACCAAAACCTCTGAAAGTAAGTGAAGAGATTGTTGAACATGTTGATTCTGATATGTCTGATAGTGATGAGTTTATTGCATATCCTAACATCCCTACAAGGCCAAAATGGTCATCCAAGACCATTCATGTAGCAGGAGAGCTAGCTGGGAATCCTAATGACCCTAGGAGGACTAGATCTCAATTTGAGAGTGCTCTGTGCATGAAGGATCCTATGTTTGCTGAGAAATGCTATCTGATGGTGGAATCAGATCCTCAGACATATGAAGATGTAGCAAGAGATCCAATATGGAAAGCAACCATGAAGGAAGAGTTCAGCTCACTCCAGAAGAGCAACACTTGGGAGCTGGTGGATCTTCCCCCGGGGAGGAAGCTAGTTCAGTGTAAGTGGGTGTACAAGACCAAATTTGCTGCTGATGGTTCACCTCTGAAGTACAAGGCCAGATTGGTATCCAAGGGCTACTCACAGGTTCATGGCATAGATTACAATGAGACCTTTGCACCAGTGGCAAAGATGGACTCCATCAGGCTAGCCTTAGCCATTGCAGCTTCAAAGCAATGGGAGGTACATCACATGGATGTAAAGTGTGCCTTCCTGAATGGAGATCTCACTAAAGAGATATACATGCAGCAGTATCAAGGATTTTTTACTAACCCATCTCTTGTGTGCAGGCTAAAGAAGTCATTGTATGGGCTTAAGCAAGCCCCCAGGGCTTGGTATGCCAAGATTGATAGCTTTCTGCTATCACTGAATTTTGTTCGATGCAAATCAGATCCAAATGTATATTTGAAGTTTATTAATGGTTCATTAATGATCATTGTGTTATATGTTGATGACCTTCTCATTACAGGAAGCTCAAAGGATGAGATTGCTTCCTTGAAGGGTGCAATGAACCAAGCCTTCTCCATGACATATTTGGGGCTCTTAAGCCAATTCTTGGGGCTTGAGATTGCTCTTACCAAATCTGGAATCAAGGTACACCAGTCCAAGTATGCCTTGGATTTTCTGAACAAATTTAGAATGAAGGATTGCAAACCAAGCAAGACTCATTTTCTTTCAGGAGTGAAGCTGGAAGAAGTTGATTCTTCACCTATGGTAAACAATCCACTGTATAGGTAATTGATTGGATGTTTGTTGTATCTTACACATACTATACCTCATATTTCTTATGTAGTAAGTTTGGCTTCTAGATACATGGATCAGCCTCATGCGATCCATTGGAAAGCAGCCAAAAGGATCCTTAACTTTGTTCAGGGAACAAGGACACGTGGGATCTTCTATAAAGCAAAATCTGATCTTGATTTGATTGGGTTTACTGACAGTGATTGGGAAGGTGATAGCACAAACAGAAAGTCCACATCAGGATATGCGTTCATACTTGCAGAAGGGCCAATCAGCTGGTCAAGCAAGAAATAGAGTACCATTGCACTCTCATCTACAGAAGCAGAGTACAGAGGAGTTGTAAATGTAGCAACTCAATGTTTATGGTTGCAGGGGTTACTTGGAGAGTTTGGATTCGAATCAGAGTACTCAACTACCATCTACTATGATAACCAGAGTACCATTCAAATCTACAATGATCCAGTTCAGAAGCAGAGAACCAAACACTTTGAGATCCATATGCACTACATCGGAGAGCTTGTGCATGATGGCACCATTCACCTACTCTTCTGTTCATCTTTAGAACAAGTAGCTGATATCTTCACCAAAGAATTTTGTTAGAAGACCTTCAGCTATCTCAAATCACTGCTGGGGATTGCTGATCCTGCTGTGAAGCATGAGTGAAGACAATATTTCCAAATTTTGTTTTACAGTCCATGTTTAAGGGAGGATTTTCCCACTGGGTTTTTGCCTCTTTCCTTTGTTGTATGGACATGCAGTAAGTAAAGGGTGACTAAGCCTTGTTGCTAGGCCCTATATTTTTCTGATATTTTACTCATAAGTCAGGCTTAAGGGGGGGTGTTAGAATAATCAACCCATAGTTAGCTACCTTAGACATTAAATTAATCATTTTTGTCTTATTTGCCTAGTTTCTATGTCCCACCTTATGCAAGTTGTCATCTACACATTCATAGTGGTCAAACTTGCTAATTTTGACTCATGGAGCACTTGGGAAACCTCAAGGAATCAAATCTGCTTTATTCCTGGCCTCCTAGGTGCCCTTCTACTTTTTCTGCTTTATTGCCTACTTTTTCAGTGCTTTAAGGCAATTGGGAAAGTTTGTCTAGGTGAGGTTAACTATTTTTTTTCCCTCCACATCCTCCACTCTTTTCTCCTATGAAGAGCATGTATGAGTTGTCCTTCCATTACCTTTTATCTTTCCCAAGTGCTTTTGCCAATTCGTGAGCTCCTTGACAGTTTTGGAAACTTCTTTATGCACCTATGGGGGATTTGCTTAATTTTAATAAGCCTGCTTTTGACTAGATTCGAATTGCCTCCTCATGCATTCGAATCCCTTATGTAATTATTTATTGTAGCAGCCTATGTTGTTATAGGGTTGGATATTGTACACTAAGTTAATACAGTTTAGTGTTCAGCTCCATATTCAGTCTCTTTTGTGAGTGATTTTGCATGTACAATTGATAATTGTTGTGAGTGTTATTGTTCTATCACTGGGTTCAATTGCCACAAGCATGAGAATCAACGTTAATCATTTTGACAGGCTCATTGAAGCTTGCAAGGAATCACTCTCTCATGCTTCCATCAAATGTAGCAGTAGCATAAATGGGCATGAGAGAGTTCAATATCACATGTGCATTAAAGTCTTCAAATGAATGAACATCCTAATTCATTGCAATGTTCATTCAATGTGGGATTTAAAACACTGGGGAATATATGAACTTTGCAATGATCTTTCAACGTGAGTAGCGATTTAGAGAGATTAATGATTACTTATTTTTCATTGAGGAAACCAAAAATATCCTTACCAGGGGAGGACATCTCACAAAGGAAAAATCCTAGGGGTAGGTCGGACTATCTACATGACCATCGAGGGGAGAGACATGAGGTGATGATTAATGTGGTGAGCAATGAAATGAAATGTGGATGGAAAATGATATGTGTCCATATATAGATGTATAATGATAGTGAGTTGGTCATTTGCATGTCATGGATTAGACTTGAAATGATGAGTCAGGGATTTGGTGGTTGAGCTAGGATTTTCATGATGACAATTACACATGTAAGCAAGGAATTGAGAAAAAATGATAAAATGGATGGGACAACTCGACTGTAAATATTTTGTGCATTAGAACTAGTAGATTATTTAACATTGGCACAACAAGCGCAAGAACATATTGCATGAATGGTACATCCATATTAGACAAAGTGTTAACATAAAAACTCAATCAATGCATACAAATATTGTTTCCGTATTTTAATGATTTAGATCTAGAACAGAAAAAAACATAATCGAATCCTTTTCCTAGATTTATTAAATCACTTGAATGTAAAGAATCTATACCTGTTTCTGAAGGCTATCTCTTCATCAACAAGATTGCAAAATCTATACCTGTTTCTAGAGGTTTTCCTTGTTGGCTTCAAGCTTTTGCAATCATGCTAATGAGGAGATACCCTACAAAAGGTTCAAAGGAAAAAAGAAACACAAAATAGACTCTACAATATAATTTAGTAAATATAAGAAATTGATAAAGGAGAATCACTATAAATAAAATTAAACATCACTTATGGAAAAATAAATCATAACTATATCAACAATAAGAAGAGAGAATTACAACCATGAAGCCTTGGTGTTGTGTTTATTCCAACTAGCCTTTTTTCCTCAATATCTCAACCTTTACTTCTCAACTCTAGAAATATTTTAACAAAATATGGGTGCTTCTTGGTCCTCCCTCAACCATGAGGGTGAGCTTGTTTTTATAAGCGAAAATATATGAAGGGAGTTGATGATTACTTGGAGAAGGTTAAGGGGTCATCCCTAGAGGTTAGGGGTTCGACTGCCACCTATTCTGAGTTGTGGGGATAAGCATGCACGAGGGATTTCTTCTAGAAGGCTCTCGATACTTCTCTTTTTCCTTTCTAACAAGTGCTAATGCACTTCATACACAAGCAACCAAATCCAAAAATAGATGATGCTCCCTATACAAAAGCAATAAGTGTCGCCAATGCCTATTGTATATGTGCAACCTACATCGGTTATGTTTGATGCCTATTTCCATAAGGTAGGGTGCGTTGAGGTTGATAGAAATGGTTTTCAAAAAGGAAAAACCTCTTCTCAAGTATTTTGGCACAAACAATTCAAGGGATTTAAGAAAGTACACATATTACTATCACAAGGACGACAAGATTTTAGTCTAACAAATCTCCCCCAAAGTATGAAGCTAGAGGGATGTGATAGGTGAAAGGATTTGAAATATGTAAGTTGAAAGTCGATGAAAAAGACCGTCGGTTGAAGACTTTTGTAGTACCATATACTTTGAGCTATATATTTCGACTAACTGAAAACATGGCTATCAACCAATACATTGCAGATCCATGGATAGATGTCTAGGTCATGGCTACTGACCTACAACATAGATCCATGAAAAACAACACTCAAATTTGTACATAGCTACCAAACACACATTGTATATCTATGTCATTATGACTCAAGCTTGAGCATAGACACCAGGCATACATTGTGGATATATGCAATGACTCAACCACTCCATCACAACCTATGAAAGATAATAATACACTTGATTACCCCTAGGGTCTTCATCCGAACCCAAATAAGGTATGATTCCATCCATGCGAATAAATGTTTTGATGTTGAACATGGTGGAAACCACTTGATTACCAGTCATTATGATATATTATTAACAAGCATGAGTGAAATCACTATTAATGTCAATGACTTCCAAGGTACCCTAGTACATTCCCTGAATGTGAATTAGTGATTTGAAGCTGAACATTCAAAGAAATCTTCTAAGAAAAGACAAATAATGTAAGCCTATTGTTGGAAGCGAGGTAACCTACCATTTAGGCATGTAGGCCCAAGGTACTCTATCTAATTTCTAGGTTTAACCCTTGGATAATGTGTTGAAGTCGACAAAGGTAAACCCGTCGAAGGAGGGCCATAATGTTTCCCCGATAATTGACACAAAATAGGATCCAAAATTCTTTTTGAATTGGATATTAGATGGAAAAATGCCTTTAGGACTAAGTTATAGATGACCGACATAAAGGAAGGTAAGGTCACTGCAAAGGATGATTAAGATGTCAGACCTTTATTGAACATTTATAACACAAAGGATGACCTAAAAGCATTGACTTAATGAGAATGGGACCACTACATGGTGTAACGAGAGACCAATATATTATTTGAAAAACTCAAAAGGATAACATGACTCAAGAAAGTGGATCGACTCGGAAACAAGCTGATAAGATGCAAGAAGTGTGAAATTCATGTTCAAGGATGATAACTTAACACAATACTTACTTAGGCAAATTATTTTTCCAAATTCCCCATGATGAATGATGAGTGCCTCTTTTATTTTTGACGAGCTGGAAGAGGGTAACAAACGCTCGATGTAGGTCATCATGAATGAGTCCAATCTCACATGGTTTACGAACCTATGAAATAAGGGATTCAGTCCCAAAAGGGTCCTTCATTGTTTGAATTTAATGAGTCCAAAGAAGGTAAACTCAAGGTCATTTCATGTTTAGAGAGTCTGAAAGGACTAAAGAAGACTCCAATGTGCACTTTTTTCATAAATTTAGTCCCCAAGGTTCGAAAAAGGATAAAATGATACCTAGGAAAACTCTTCTAGTTATGATGAATCATATCCTCACTTTGGACATAGAAGAAATTTACTTCCTTACAGGGATCTGAAGGCAAGGAGATCTTGTTTCACTCTTGAGACCTAGAGGAGGGGATATGACCATTGATGATCTTATTGATTAATACTACACTATTGGTACTCATTCACAAGGTGGAAAGATACCCATCAAGCATGTGATGGAGTGTATGATAAGGATTATTTTATTCACCATTAATAAAGGGTCGGATAGCAGGGCTTCCCATCAAACCACAGTATCTCACATGATTTATGCTATGGAGTGTATGGTTCCCACCATATTCAAATGGTGTGAGGGACTTTTAGTGATTCTAAAGGAGCAATTGACAAAATGCCAAAGAGGAGAGTTAAAACAGTTTGACTATGGTGCTATTGTGGTATCCTTCTTCCTAGAATGTGTCCCCTTGCTACATCCATAGGTACCTCTTAATGATCTCAAGCCATGGGACCCTCGCATGCCGAGATGGGTCGAGGATATGGCTCGTCATGGTGGAGGTGGACCAACAATTACTTATGGATCAATGTATTCTAGATGTTTATGTGTCTAAATCCTCATGGTTGAGGATTATGCCTATTTAAGGACTGATTTTAGAGGTGGTCTAGGTCTACCACTTCCTGAGGGAGCTCAGTGGGGTGAACTACGTAAGAAAATTTTATCTTTTTCTTTCTTTTTCAATATTTTATTTTTTGTTGTTGTAGTACTAAGACTTTATGTTTTAATTCACAGATATTGGACCATCGATACCAGTTGGGTATTTTCCCATTGAGAGGTGTGGAGCAGTGAGGGAGGTAGTAGTTTGGAACATAGAGGTATAGGAGGAGTGCCAAGATATCGAGGAGAACCTTTAGCGATTGACCATGGATGTCCTAGAAATATCTATAGATGACCTTCCTCAACGTTACCGATGCCACACACCTGGGGTTTCTAGTAATTTTGGTCAACTACTTCATCAAGTGGCTCAAGCCATTATGTGTTATAATTAGCATGAGTATTTGTAGTAGTGTCTACATATAGCATTGTACTGAAATCTATGAGCTTCATATTTTGTCAATTTGGTATACTAAAAGCTACGAGCTTCAGATTTGTGCTCTAGTACTCTTTTTGTAAAATATTTTCATTATAAAAACAACCTTTTTACAAAATGATGGTGTGTTTATCACAGGGTGTTTTTTGTACATGGATTCCCTTTATAGACTGCCTATATTTATATGAATTGTTTATACATGTAATTATCTTAAATGAATATAAAAGAATGAGTTATGTACCAATTTAAAATATAATTAGCTAACAGATCAACAACTGCATTCATTTTTCTCGGAATATGTTGGTATCGAACAAAATTAAATGATCTTTCTTTCAAGAAACCGAACCCTTTGGAACAAACGAAGAAGCAAGGGATTCTGAATAGTGTAGATGCAATTTAACTAAGAAAATACAACTTTCGAGTCTAAATAAACCATAGCCTAACTCTCATCATTAAAAAAAGAATCGGTCAATAATCCAATCATTGCATGATATTTAACAATATTGTTAGTCATGGGACCTAGATAGATTCCTCATGAGCTTACTAAATCGATGACAGGGGGATAAAGTACCCATGACGTTGATGCGAGATTCAAGGTATGTCGACTGGAACCATCCACAAATCCTAAATATAAGGTCATATGTACATTCAAGTATGACATTATATAAGTGATCATAATTAGGACGAGTTTCTAAACACAAAATAAACTAAGTTCAAGCCACTCCATAACACATTCTATTAACAAAATGTACAAGGTACACATGCCAAATTTATTAAGCATAGTATATTTTAAGGTAAATCCCATTTCGAGGCCCAACTAAAGGTATACCATCATAATCAATCAATTAATAGGATCCTTTCTCTAAAACACGACTAACAACGTAAATACCGTGCCACATAGACTCGAATTCCCCCCCTCCTATATTATGATGTTTTTAGTCATAGGTTAAAACCAAATCACCTTCATTAAAGACACATGGTTGAATGGATCTATCGTATTGAGCCTTGATTTATTTTTATGTACCTCATTAGCAAGAGTCACATCTCGACGAGTTTCATAAAGATTAATAAAATACAAGAAATGTTCTTCCTCTGTGGTGGTGTTAGGTAGGAGTTCAACGATGAGTTTTAAAGAAGCAATCTCACATTTGATAGGTAAGGTTTCTTCCAGTCCATACGATAGTTTAAATGGTGTGAAATCAGTTGATTTTTTTACTATGGCTTGATAAGCCCATAATGCCGCAAACAAATGTAGGTTCCAACTAGATTTAACTTGTCCTACCATTTGTTGAAGCATGGTTTTTAAAATTTTGTTGATTATCTCATCCTAGCCATTGTCTTGAGGAAAGTAGGGTGTCTAATTGTCATGATGAAAACCTATTTTATCATTCAACTCCAACATCATCTGGTTCCTAAAATGAGAACCACGACCAGTAATGATAGCTTGAGGAACCCCAAACCTAGTGATAAATTGATTAAACCAAAAAAAGGAGACAATTTTACCATCCTTGGCATATGTAGGCATAGCCTCAACCCATTTAGTAAACTAATAAAAAACGACAATAACTTAACCATGTCCCCTGAATGAGGTAGGGTTACAATGCATAAAATCGATTCCCCATTTATAGAAAGGACGCAAAAAGTAGGATGAGTGTACTTTTTCGATTGAAAAAGTTGGCAGGGTGGACATTTTTTATGGCCTCAATACAATATTTAAATATGGAGGGCCAAAAATACCCAGCTCGTAAAATTTTCTCGCTAGTAGCCATCCCAGAAAGATGAACACCACATGCTTTAGAGTGACATTCATTCACCACATGTTCAACTTCTTCATGAGTTAAACAATGTCACAATATATAATTAATGCCACGATGATATTGTAACATCCCCGAACCTCTGACCGGTGAAGAGGACGCTACCATACCATTATCTACCCAGGCAACCAGGCCCATGAACATACACATAAAAATTAAAATGATTTGAACTAAAACATGCGTACATTATCACCATCCAGTGGAAGAAAAACCATACATTCATGCATTCAACATGTTCATTGTTATTCATTAAACAATAAATACAAATACAGAGATGAAATATACAAGAATACTTATCTTTGAATGAAGCTCCCAAGAACCAGCTATGTCGCTGCAACGTTCCACCCGACCATAGGTCAGTGTGCTCCTTAATCTCTTAGAAACACTGCCACCCTCGAGCTGGGCATGATTCCCCAAGGAATAAGTAAACTAAGCAGGTTCACAAATAGCCAAAGATACACAACTTAGCCAAGCCAACACAGTTGGTTTTATTAGGCCATCAAAGAGCTGGGAAAAACTGACTCCTAAGCTGATGGGCTCACTGAAGAGATAAGGACACCTGCACCAGAACTAGCTTGACTTCCAGGACACCCACACACACCCAACACAAGGAATCAGTCCCTTCTCTGCTACACAGTCCCTCAGGACCTGACTTCCCTTCTAGTGTTATTCAGGGGGTGTGGAGAAGAAATCCAACCCTCTAGCTCTATCTATGAGGCTCCTGAACACACTAGTTTTATCAAGCATACAAAGCCTTCATTCCCACTCCAATTCAGTCCAAAGACCAACCACTGCATGCACACATCAAAATCGAGCAATTCATAGCTCCGGGGAAGAAAAGCAAACACCGCAGAACAAAACCGAGGTGACAATTTGGGTAATACACAGCTTGGACTGGGAAATTTGATTCTTGAGTCGTTCTTGGCCCTATCATGGCCAAAACGACTCAACAGGAATCCACAGCAACCCAAATTTTGTGGGGAAACCAGCAGTGATTTCTCATCTGCGTGAGGAAAGAAAAACAACCCACGTGGAGGTAAATTCACATACCTAGACCCACAACATGAAGAGAAACACACACACAACAAAATCATGAGGGTAATCTCCCAATTCTCTGCATGAGGAAAAATTGCCAAAACCTATGCATGAGGATAAGAACAACCGTCTCTGGGTGATAATGGGAAAAAATGGAAGAATGCCCACGTGAAGAGGAACAGATCCCTGGTGGAGTGTGCTTGTGGGCAAGGATTGATAGTCCTACCACACACCATTGCCTAAGCAAAATATTTTCCTCAGCCATAACTGCACCCAACTAAATCCAGAGAATTTAATTTGGTAGTTGACTGATTGAGGGGTTCTCCTATTGACATGTGGCTTTTTCCTATTGGCCCTAAAAGTTAAATAATTCCCCCTCCTTATCCTCAGGAAAAGCATTCCCTTTTCATTATGGTTGCATTGACATTGCTGGTTGTGGGTATTTTTAATTAAAATGCATATTTGCCTTTAGCTCCACACCATGATTAATTACAATATAGACATCATATACATTTAATGCAAACGGGGTCAAAACCAAGGTGTTACATTTGCCTCCCCCTTCAATAGCACTATCCTCAGTGCTTTACAAAATTGGACAAAAATGGATGTGCCAATCGCATGGCATCCTCCAGCTCCCACGTAGCCTCTTCAGGATCGTAGTGCTCCCATTGCACTGTTACCTGCGGTTCTGGAGCATTGTGACCTTCCTGTTGAGGATGCACATTGGCTCAATTTGGAACTCTCCCTCAGTTTCCACCTGAATCACATCCCAATTTATCACATGGTTACGATCATGTACTTATTTCTTAAGCAAAGAAATATGAAAAACATTATGAGCTCTAGTGCTAGAAGGAAATGCAATTCTATATGCAACTGGCCCTATTCTTTCAAGCACTTCAAACAACCCACAATATCTAGGTGAAAACTTGGAAAACCTTCCAACCTTCAAGGAACTCTTCTTTTCCCTCACTTTGAGGTAAACATGATCCCCTACATTGAACTCCCTGTTCACCCTATGCTTATCTGCATAGATTTTTTGTCTGTCTTGAGCTTCTTTCAGATTTTGTCTGATCTTTACAACCTCCTACTCCATATCCTTGAGCAATTCAGGACCAAGCACAACCCTGTTCACTGGATTATCCCAAGTCACTGGTGTCCTACACCTTTTTCCATACAAAGCTTCATACGGTTTCATCCCCAAAAATGCTTGTTGTCCATTGTTATAAGCAAACTCTACCAAGTGTAGATAATCTTCCCACTTAGTGGGTTTTTCCATCACATACATGTGAAGCATGTCTTCAAGCACTTGATTAGCTCTCTCTGTCTGCCCATCAGTCTGATGANAAACAACCCCTTCCAAAAATTGGAAGTGAACTTGACATCTCTGTCAGAGACTATTGCCTTAGGCAATCCATGCAATTTGAAAATCTCTTTCATGAATATCTTTGCAATTTCGTCAGTCTTATGTGTAGACTTAACTGGTATAAAATGTGTTTCCTTTGTCGACTTGTCTACCACAACCATGATGGAATCATGTTGTATCCAAGTCATTGGAAATCCTGTAATGAAATCCATGGAAATAACTTCCCATTTCCATTCTGGAACTGGAGAAGGCTGCAATAAACCTGCTGGGTGTTGATGCTCAACCTTTTCCTGCTGACATTTCATGCACCTTGAAATATATTCAGCCATTTCCTTTTTCATTCCCGGCCAAAAGTACTGCTTTCTAGCTGTATCAATTGTCTTTTGATATCCTGGGTGATCAAAATATGGAGCTTGATGGATCTCATCCATAACAACTCTCCTCAACTATCCTACATTTGGAATATAAATTATGCCTCTATAAGTAATAATTCCATACTCTTCCAATTTATATCCCTCATACCTTTTCTCAAGACTTTGCTGCTGCAATTTGTCTTTTACTTGCTCATACATTTCAACTCCAATAGTATGATTAACAATCTACTGCCTCAAATCTTATTGGAAAATACTAAGAGATGCCACATGCATTTCCTGCACCTTCTTGATGATTGCATTAGCTACCTTATTCTCTTTTCCTTTTATGTGCTTGACTTTGAAATCAAACTCACATAAAAACTCTAGCCATCTCGCTTGCCTACTACATGGGATTGAAGTATGCGAAAATGGTCATTATGCAGAGCAAAATTTCATGACGAAATATTTGGATGGCGATGACCATAGGAAAAGCTAACTTCTCGACATGTGAATATTATGTTTCAAAATCAAGGAGACTCTTACTTAAATAATAAATCACATGCTCTTGGTCATTATTCTCTTCCTATACTAACACCATTCCAACAGTAGTAAGGGATGCATCAATATAAAGGAAATAATCCTTAATATAATTAGGAGGCCACAACATAGGTGCATGTGTAATGGCATGTTTGTGATGTTCGAAAGCACGTTGTGCAAGGTCATCTCAGACAAAAGGTAGTCACATAAAACCATGTGTTTTCTCGACATAGTCACACACAAAACACCGCAAAAAGTTTTCCTTCCCTTGCAAACTTTGAATTTTAGTAATGTTTGTCCATGGTGGCAGGGCCATTCTAGAATTTATCTTTAAAGGATCAATTAGGATTCCATCTTTGGAGACAATGAATCTAAGAAGTCGTCTAGTCTCAACACAAAAAACACATTTGTGTGGATTCAAACGAATGTTAGAGTGGAGACATCTAAGAAAAATGGCTCTCACATGCTCAATATGGTCTTCTTGCTGCTACAAATGGGCAGGAAAATCATCGATATAGGGTTCCACTATATGTTTTATATCATGGATAGCATAAGACATGGTGTGTTGGAACGTAGCTCAAACATTTTTAAGACTAAAAGGTAATTTTTGGTAAGAAAAGTTTCCCCATGGGCATATAAAGGTCCCTTTATATTGATCATAAGGGAGTATCTCAATCTAATTGTAGGAAGAAAATCTATCCATAAAATAAAATATGGCACTCCCAACACAGTTGATGATGATTTGATCGATATACAGACGTATAATTGTCTTTTAGACAAGCTCAATTGAGATCCTAAAAATCGATACAAACCCTAATCGTCCCTTGTTTTTTAGTGACATGAACAATATTAGAAACCCATTTGTCTAAGGTACTGGATAAATGTATCCAAGTTTAAGAAGGTTGTCAACCTCCACCTTAATGGCTATAGCTTTCCTTGGATGCATTTGATGATTTTTTTGTCGTACTAGCTTTGCGTTAGGGTATGTTTTAATTTCATGAACTACGATCGAAGGATTAATCACTAACATTTCTTCGTAAATCCATGCGAAGACATAATGAAATTCTTTGAATAGTGCTGTAGAATTTTTTCTAATGAAGGAGAACGATTAGGGCCCAAATGTATGTGCTCAATGACACTAGGTTTCATTGATATGTCGATTGGAGTAGTATTGGTAATATTACTCAAATTTTATTCAAATTCAACATCTTGTGTGAGTATAGGCGATTGAGGATAAACGATAATATCTAATGAAACAAAAGAATCAAAATCAGTTTCTACCAATTGGGAATTCATAAAGAAATAAGATCGATTATGAGCATCTTTCCACGGTAATTCATTTAAGGACATATTTTCGATGATAGATTTGTAAGATGGAAATGTTTGTAAAAGACAATCCAAATACAGCTGGGAAGAATCTAACCAGTATGCTAGATGTTAAGGGTATGATGTTACTAAAAGGTGATCATTAGAATTACAGTCATTAGATGTGGATTTAATTTCTTGATAAATAACTTCAGATGGAATTAAGGATGTTGAATCATCAATTGTTTTTCCCTTTAAGAAATTGTTATTGTTTGTAGAGATCATATTAATAGAAGCAACCTGTGAAGGAGGAGTGGAACCTTTTAATGGAAAGAATCCCATAAGTGAAGAGTATTTGAGAAGCCTACCCCTATGTTTTGGTATTTTGGGATAGAAGAACCTAAAAGTGTAACATTATTCACAGATTCAATGCTAATTTTGGGAGAGAAAAAATCAGTTGATCAATGGTAACAATCTTTCATTGGTATGGAAACTAGACTAAGAGAAAAACAGAACATGCTATTGCGTTAATAGAATAAAACCATTTTTTTCCCAATAAAAGATTATAATCTAATGGTGCATCAACAACTTCAATTTGAATGGACATAGATCTTTCCCCTAATTCTATAGACAAGGGTGATAATGGTCCATTAGGTTAGAACCCATGACTATCAAAGGCCTTCAAGGTAGTAGGGTAATGATTGATTTATGGAGAACCAATGGCTCTCCAACAAGATAGAGACATGAAAGAAGTAGAGGCACCTTCGTCGAGAATAGTGTGATGGATATTTTTCCCACTAAATTTAGTGGTTATTTGAAATATGAGTTGGTGAGAAATCCTCGACTTAAAATCGTCCAATTTAAAAGTAATGATGTCAAAGGTTTCCGGATCCATAGCTCCAAGTAGTGAAACTAGGTTTTTATGTTATGTCGGACAAGTTTGGAGTACTTCGAGAGTAGACATAACACAGGATTCTTGAGCTAAATCTTCAACAATGTTGTAATACTGAGCATCACACACGCTAGGATTAAAAATTGACTTTTGAATAGTACTCTTTGGTGGATGTAATACTGTGTCAGAAATAGTCTTTTCAATTTGAAGACCATTAGCAAGAGGTTGAGTGGAAGGGGAAGGTTTATTTGTAGAAAAACCTTCACTATTTTTATTTGGTGGTAACTAATAGCTCTGTGATCATGTTTTCATGTGAATCGTTTCACTAGACATCATTTTAACTTCTTTAGTATAGGAAGAAGATGTCCATGCAATGATTCATGCACAATAAATTGTTGTTGTGTAGGGAAATGATCAGTTAACACTGTTGAAGTGTATGCATTTTTATGTACTTACTAATCTCTTCACGATGAGGACATTCTTTCGTAAAGTGATCACCACTACATATGAGGCTAGGGAACTTAGACTTTATCTTGGGTTTTGATTCAACATCTGTATTTTATGTTTTGGTATCTTCCTGCTAATTCATGGGTTTTTTGGATTTTCCTTTTCCCTTTTTTCTAGTTCTCGTTGATTTTGAATATTGTACTGCATTAGATTTAGTGGAAATAATAGGGGTGGAAGTAGTCTTAGGATTTGAAACAATATGGTTGAATTGTGAATTTAAAAACTTTGCTTTTTCATAGATTTAATCATAGACTGTATTCGCACAGAACCTACAATGCCATCAGTGATGGGTTATGTGGAAGGTCTCGAAGGATCTATGGTGGGACAAGGAACATTCAGGATTAAATCATACAAAGTTCCAGACTGAGAATAAATCAATTCTAAGTAATGTGCATGACTAATTTCTTTATCTTTAGTTACAACACCTACCATATCAACATCTCTAGCAATGGGTGGAAGAAGAGATTTGGGAAACCAATAATCTAACAATTGATTGGGAATAGGAGCTTTGATTAACCTATGTCACCGTATCCACTCATGAAAATGATCATATATGTGAGTATACGTAGACTGATGAAGAAAAGTTACAAGGTATGTGCCCATTTCATACCTAATTGATAATTGAAAATGTGTAAGGAATGGCATTTCTAGAGAATTAAAATCACCAAAAGAAAGCTACAACAGTTCAATATACTATTTGGAAGCTGTCCCCATAAGAGTTTGTTGGAAAATTCTCAAACACATGGAATCATCCATCAAAGAGTTTGACAAACACCAAATATGAAAAGTCATAACATGATTTTTTGGGTCTTCTCCTTGTTTCACATCGAATTTAGGTATATCAGATGGTGATTTAGCTAGTATGGATGACCAAAAAGGGTCATACATGATGGGATTATTTATGAGATTGGAAAAGTAAGGTAAATATAAGGTTGCTAAAAAGGGAAGTTTCCTATTCATCCGTGGGTAGTTATAATATTGATAAGGAATAGAAACACCAGTAGGACCATAAACTCGTCATGGTTTTACATTATATCCATTTTTACCACCCACATGCGGTTGTTAGTAAATTGTCGGGTTCTGAGCTAAGGGTTGAGCATAGGAAACTAGTTGTCAAGGAGTATAATTCATAGCAGGTTTTGACCATTGATTAGTCATACCTCTAGGATAAGGTACAACAAGATATGAATTCATAGTAGGGGGATTGAGTAATAATTGGGCATATTCCCCCCCCCCCGACTAAATATTGTGTGCTTTTAATAGGTTTCTATGCCAGTTGGCCCCAAATAGGTAGCTGATGTTTGCCCTAATTAGTAGGTGGTGGTTGTTGAGCATGACTGCCCACTTCGCTTGGTATTGTACATGTTATATTATACAAAGTACCTATATAATGGGCTCCTGCTATAGGTGAACTAAAATCTCTAGAATAATGTCCAATTAAATTTGGGAAACTGATGGAAGGCATAAATGAACTTCCTGGTGAAGCAGTAATAGTTGATATTTGAACAGATTGAGAAACAACCATAGTGGTGACTTTTGGAACATATTGAGTACTAAGGAATGTAATTTTAGGTGATGGAGGAACATTGACATTCATGGTTTGACTAGAAGGGAGTCCAATATAACGACTAAGAATATCACTTTATAAAAGATAAGGAAAAGGTATTCTAGAATGTGTACCAGAACTAGGTGTTAAATCCATGGAAGAAGCTGAGGTAGTACTCACAGAACCAAACTAAAAAATATACTGGCCTAAAGTTGAAACCTAGAAAGGTGTAGAAGGACGAAACATGATCCCAACCAGATCTCTTAGTGGTGGTTGATAAAAAACTGATTCCGAATGTCCTACAAAAAATGCATTATGATCAGAATGTTGTTCTACCACTATAGGTGCTAAAATATTAGTGATTGGGACACTCCTAGGAGGAGAAAATTCTCCTCTGCCTTTAGTGATAAGTACTCCTTGTTCTTGGGGAGTTCCTGTTTCAACAAAGGAAGATAGATCCATTTCTTGTTCCATATTTTGGAGGGTTGTAGGTTCCTGTGGATATTTAGGAAACAATCCTCGTATATGATGGGATTGTATTAAAGGTTGGTACACTAGAATGTTATACCAAACTCTCTATCTTAAAAGTCCTAACTATATATGAAAAAAGTAAGTGCTACTTATGGTAGGTGGGATGTATAGTCTGGATCCTCACATGAATGTCAATTCATCGCAACTCACGATATAGTGTAGGGACCAACAGTGATACATGATAAGGAGGGTTGGTACCATACCCTTGATTATATACACGGCTTTTTAGATAGTATGTCTGTAGTAGCTTCCTAGTGTTTCTCTTGGTGTATTTCTTCAATAAGATGAACGATAGGTTACTCATTTGGTCACAGGATCCTAATGGTGTCTGTTGGAGTAGGGTCCCACAGCTACAGAAGAAGCTGCTATTTTGACGGATAGACAGTTTTGGCGGAGATATAGGAGGTAAAGCTACGACACTGTAGCAGGTTTCTAGCTACAGATCAGAGCCGGAAACCTTGACTGTTGGGACAGAGAAGTCAAGGGAGACGACAGTACCTGAGCAGCCGAGAAGAGAGAGCTCACCCACTGCATTGAAGGCAGCGGCGGAGACAAGAGGTTTCAGCTACCCTCATAAAGGAAAAGGAGCGACAAGGCCAAGGTATTGAAGGTGAAGGACAGAAGAGGAAGCAGTGCCAGTACCCATGGTCAGTGCTGGGAAGCATGGAAGACTGTAGGAAGTTGTGGTAGAGAGAAGCGGTGCATAGTACCCATGGTCAGTGCTGGGAAGCATGGAAGACTGCAGAGAGCTGTGGTGTGACGAAAAGTGGCTACTCCAAGTACAGTTATGATAACTGTCACCAGTTAGGGTTTGGGGTTTACTGTTGGGACAGGCCCACAGTGTTGTAATGGTGAGACCTTCAGGCTGCCTATAAAGGGATGTATTTTGTATTGTAAAAGGTTAGCTATTCAGAGAACTATCCAGTTAAGCATTGTAAGGCCTTGAGCAAATCTGTTAGTTAGCTCATAGTCAGTTGTATTGTAGGAGTCGAGCTCTGGTTATGTTATTAGCTGTAGTATCTTACTGTAACCAGTAGCTGGCTCATTGAGCTTGTATTTAACAATCCACAGGGATTGACAGAGAGGGAAGAGTATATTGTAAGAGAGGCAATATAGAGATAGAGATAGAAAAGAGATCTAAGAGAGAAGGGCTCCAGGCTGTGTGTGGAGTTACCCAGAAGATCTCTAGCTGCATATGCGGTGCAGCAGAACTGTGTTTGCTTCCCTCAAGTTATAATAGAGAAACACAGTTCTATGGATGTGACTTCCATCCTGGAGGTGAACCACGTTAAAATCAGGTGTTATGCGATTGATTTATGTGTTGTGTTTATTTGTTGCATCTATCAGTTAGTACATGAACCTTGTTTACAGTTTGATGTATGTATGCGTTACTCAGTCTACAGCGCTATTAAAGATAAAAGCAGCGAAGTCTTTAAGTATTTTGTATAAGAGTTTATCGATGTTTCATCCTATATAGTTAAGAGTCGTAGAGTAAATAACCTTGAGCATTGAGTCCTGTAAGTCGGGCATGGGTATCACTGACTACACAGAGCCGCAGCGGTAGGATATCGCAGGCAGGCGAGACCGCACCAGCAGAGGAGCTATGGTGCACTGCGGTTGAGAATATAACATAGGCAGGAATTACGTGTTGGCCGAGGCATGGCGATGTGGTAAGGGTTAGAGTCGTTGCGTATAAGAGGAAGTTGTGCGTCGCAGAAAGTGAGATCTCACGACTAGAAGAGCTGCGAGTCACAAGTAGGATGCCTCAGAACCTGGTCCAAGACACTTGAGTCCTTGGACAACCCATTAGATTCACTTCGGGTGAGACTTCAGGCCGCTCTATGCTCTATCGTCGAAAGGGCCAGTGAGCTAGGGGTGTTGTTGGTTAATTATAGCAAACCCAGGTCTGCCCATAGCGACCAACAAATGGATACCAGGGATTGGAATCCTTAGAGTACCAGATGGGATAGCAAGCCCTGCAAGTGACGAAAATGCGAACATAGCAAGACAGAAAGGCCATAGAAACCTATGAACTAACTTAAACGGAGGACTCCAAGATTAGTCAAGCTTTGCTTGACTCGGCACGACAGCGTGTTGAAGCGATGTAGAACGAAGTCACAGGACTTCGAGACAAGTTGCAACGAACTTCACAGGAAGCCAAGGAGAAGCTACAGTAGGAGAATCCTGCTAGTAGTAGCTCGAGGTAGTGGCTCGAGGGCGAGCCACAAGTAAGTGTTAGGGGACTATTGGAGTAGGGTCCCGCAGCTACAGAAGAAGCTACTATTTTGACGGATAGACAGTTTTGGTGGAGATATAGGAGGTAAAGCTACGACGCTGTAGCAGGTTTCTAGCTATAGATCAGAGCCAGAAACCTTGACTGTTGGGACAGAGAAGTCAAGGGAGACGACGGTACCTGAGTGGCCGAGAAGAGAGAGCTCACCCACTGCATTGAAGGCAGCGGCGGAGACAAGAGGGTTTAGCTACCCTCATAAAGGAAAAGGAGTGACAAGGCCGAGGTATTGAAGGTGAAGGACAGAAGAGGAAGTAGTGCCAATACCCATGGTCAGCGCTGGGAAGCATGGAAGACTGCAGGAAGCTGTGGTAGAGAGAAGCGGTGCATAGTACCCATGGTCAGTGCCGGGAAGCATGGAAGACTGCAGAGAGCTATGGTGTGACGGAAAGCGGCTACTCCAAGGACAGTTATGACGACTGTCACCAATTAGGGTTTGGGGTTTACTGTTGGGACAGGCCCACAGTGTTGTAATGGCGAGACCTTCAGGCCGCCTATAAAGGGATGTATTTTGTATTGTAAAAGGTTAACTATTCAGAGAACTATCCAGTTAAGCATTGTAAGGCCTTGAGCCAATCTATTAGTTATCTCATAGTCAGTTGTATTGTAGGAGTCGAGCTCTGGTTATGTTATTAGCTGTAGTATCTTACTATAACCAGTAGCCGGTTCATTGAGCTTGTATGTAACAATCCGCAGGGATTGAAAAAGAGGGAAGAGTATATTGTAAGAGAGGCAATATAGAGATAGAGATAGAAAAGAGATATAAGAGAGAAGGGCTCCAGGCTGTGTGCGGAGTTACCTAGAAGATCTCTAGTTGCATATGCGGTGCAGCAGAACTGTGTTTGCTTCCCTCAAGTTATAATAGAGAAACACAGTTCTGTGGACGTAACTTCCCTCCTGGAGGTGAACCACGTTAAAATAAGGTGTTATGCAATTGATTTATGTGTTGTGTTTATTTGTTGCATCTATCAGTTAGTACATGAACCTTGTTTACATTTTGATGTATGTATGCGTTACTTAGTCTACAGCACTATTAAAGATAAAAGCAGCGAAGTCTTTAAGTATTTTGTATAAGAGTTTATCGGTGTTTCATCCCAAATAGTTAAGAGTCACATAGTAAATAACCTTGAACATTGAGTCCTGTAAGTCGGGCATGGGTAGCATTGACTACACAGAGCTGCAGCGGTAGGATATCGTAGGGAGGTGATACCACACCAGCAGAGGAGCTGTGGTGCACTGCGGTTGAGAATCTAGCGTAGGCGGGAATTACGTGTTGGCCAAGGTGTGGCGATACGGTAAGGGTTAGAGTTGTTGTGCATAAGAGGAAGTTGCCCATCACAGAAAGTGAGATCTCGTCGCTAGAAGAGCTGCGAGTCGCAAGTAGGATGCCTCAGAACCTGGTCCAAGACACTTGAGTCCTTGGCCAACCCATTAGATTCACTTCGGGTGAGACTTCCGAGCCGCTCCGCGGTCTGTCGCCGAAAGGGCCAGTGAGCTAGGGGTGTTGTTGGTTAATTATAGCAAACCCGGGTCTGCCCATAGCGACCAACAGTGTCTCTCGATATACACAAGGTATGTAGGAGATGAAATCTATAGTACTGCTGTATAATGCACAACTGTTCGAAAGGGGCCTTCTGATATAGCCTTAATTACATGAAATCATATTTCTATATACCATAAAAGTATGTGAAAGACCTTTCTATATACCAACAAGTATGTGAAAGAATCACACAGTCCCTGGGATGTCTTGCAGGAAAATAACCACAACTCCTACGTTTAAAGACACCAGAACATTTCTCTAACCTAACAGACAATTTTTCTAAAATTTTTACCCTAACTAATGCTTGATTTTATCTTTTTACGGTTAGGACAAAATGATGTGAATACTCAACTCATAAAATATGCAGTGATGAAGTGGAAGTTTTTACTTTTTCTTTCAACATATACCCTAATTAAGAGGAGAGTAATAATTTATTTTCCCAAAATACACAATCAAAACCAAATCCTTCAAAATTTGAAACCAAAATCCAAACACACAAATTATTTATACTTCACCAAATATATATCTCTAGTAAAATAAAATAAAAACTAACTAGTGTCCCCAACTTTACAATTTCCAGTTATAAAAATATCAAAAGAATATTTTTCATTCATTTTGTAAATCTAAAAGTCCACAAATTGAAACTGCATTAATCAAAACTAATTTTGTTTTCAATTTGTTTTGTTTTGTAAAAACAATAAAAGTAAATAGACAAGATTCCTTCCTACAAGTGTATACAAAAACAACACTTTTTCCTTTTCTTTTATGAAAACATATAATTAAAAGAGATCTATAAAAACAAAGTATGAAGCCAAGACAAAAAATCAAACTCATGAAATTTTTGCAAAAATATACCTTCTAAGATCAATCAAAAGATTGAGTAAGATCTAATCCTATCCAGTATATAAACTACACCACAGTGCATATTTCCAAAAACCCAATTCAAAACCAAAATCACTAACCGAGTAAAAGGATCACTGAGCACTTACCTCGATGCAGCTTGCTGATTTGAGCCAATGCATCCTCCCTTGACCAAGTCTTTATGTACATAAGGAAATGGCATCGACGATGCCTTTTGCAAACTTACAATGAGTGTTGGTGATGCTCTGTCACTACACACATTAAGCGTCCGAGAATAAGAGACGATGAGAAAACATTACCCAGATGCGTCACGTGCATATGACGCAAATTAGAAATAAAAAGACAAGAATTACCCAAAAATTCAATTAGCAGTGAATGAGATGAAGATTCCTGGGATCAATAAATGACCTTTAGAAGCAAAGTATAGCAGAAAGCTACAAAGCTTCAAACATTTTATTCATCATTTTATCTACCAAGCTTCAAACATTAGTGCATATATGTTCCAACTTCATAATAACCTTGTTTGTTTTTTCTTGCATGGAATATCGAGTATTTTTCTAGGCTCTTATTTTTCCCAATTCGTTCTTCTCAATTGTGGGAATATTTGTGGTAATTTCCTCATATTGATGATGTGATTTATAAATTTCCTATGCATAAGATTGAATCACTTTTGATTCATCTTCTATTAATTCACATTCATCTATGATCTTTCCCAATATTGGATAGTATTGTTGCAAGTCCTCGAGGTGAATAATAAAATTCTCTTGAGAGTCCATAATTCTTGAATCAATTTTTATGGGCTCTAGTTTTACTTGGTCCAAAGCCAACACATTTTATTTTTCAAAAATCTGGGATAGAAACTCTCTGTAGTCTCTATCCATCTCCAATTTCCTCTTGCAGTTCCCATGTTCTGCTTTCAATAGAGCAAAGTAATTCTCATGCTCTTCTTTCAACTACTCTCATTCCATTAAGGATTCATGATGAACTTCATTGAAAAAACACTTCATCTCTTCATACAATTTCTTATATTTATTTAATTGTAACTTACATTGTTCCACCTGATTGATGAGGTCTATAGTTACAGTTTCCAATACCCTAACAAAGAAGATAACTCTAGATACAATTTCACCTGGTTTATTTCCTTCCATGTAAAAAATTGTGATGTTGTTGATATTTACTTTAGCCTTCTGTCTATTATACGAACTTTTTGTAATACTCTTCCTTACTAAATCAACAAAATAATATCCCAGGGATATCATTGTGGTATCTACCTCCATGGGTTAAAGGTACCCTCCAAATCTCATAGCTAGTTGTGTCCCTAAATTGATGGGGGATGTTTGCAAAGCAACTTGCTTGACCTTTTGTTGTTGTTAAATTTTTTGCAATTTTTCTTTGTCTCTTTTTCTTTCCTCTTCAGCCTTACATTTTTCCTCCTCTTTTGTTGTTGTTCTTAGAGGACTAGAATACTTGATGCTTTGTTTTTAACCTCTTCTTTCTAGTTCTTCTCTTCCTCCATGTCTTGGTGGATCTCTTCTTCTATGTCTATTTGGTGTTATTCCTCTATGACTTGGCAGATCTCTTTATTTATTTTCCATTATTATTATTCCATATCTATATTGCGTTCTTCCTCTGTGGCTTTGTGACATTCTTTATCCATTAATTTTGAGCTTCAACCTCTTGTTGCATCACTTTGACGTTAGCTTGTTTCTTACTTTATAGCCTCTTTTATTGTTGTTCTTCTACAACCCTGCAGTGTTTTTATTCTATGGCCCTATGATGTTCTTATTCTGTGGCCCTCTGGCATTCATCCTCCATGGATTTATTTCTATATTTTTTTGAGCGCAGAGCATATTGTTAGGCTTTTTTCTTGGCTTCATTTTTCAATTTATCTCCCTGGAATAATCTTTATTTTTTGAAGCTTCCACAACGTTTTCTATTCATCGTAAAATGTCTTCACCATTTTGTCTGTCTTTCTTGTTTATTGGTCCTTGTTATTCGTTTATTGTTCCACATCACCCATGAAGGCATATCTTCTCTTAGTTTAACAATATCCTTAAGGGATAAATTTCATTGGTGTAGCGTCATTTTCTCTATTTTCGATAGTTTTTCAAGAACTTCATGAAAGGAATAAGACCTTTGAAATAGATTTTCTTTAGGGTATTCCTCATGTATGTAGGTAAGATGGAATGATAATGATATGAAATTTCGTTCAATCAACTTGATAGGGTCATGCCTTTTCTTCTTTTCAAATCCAAGTTTCATCTCTTCCAATACATTGGATTCCTTATGGGCATGCTGAGAATTAGCTAAGGTGAAGGAGTTGATGCAAATGGGGAAACTAGGAAAATATTTCTTACTCATACAGATCAATCACACTCTGACTTCTTTCATGATAGTTTGGTAAGAAATTTTATGGGTGAGCAATCAATCAATAACAAGATGGGTAGTAAATGGGGGGATGCAACCATGCTGAAGATTTGAATGTAGGTAAAGATATCCAATCTATACTAGTCACCAATTTCTGATAGGGATTCCATGGATTGGTTAGTTATCCTTGGTATAGGTTTTATAAAAACCAAACAATACAATAGGGTGAAAAAATAGGTGCAAATATCATAGACGTGGGGTTTATAATAGGACAACCCCAACTTTTTTAGTGAAATTGAACAAGCAAGCAATCTTCCTTCAAGTTCTAGTTCACAAACGCAAATGCATTGCCAAAACAAATAGAATCAAATATAAAAGAAATCATATGAAACTTTCCACTTCTAGGTACATGTTTTGCATATTTAAGGGCATGGAAGAGGTTGTCGGATAAGATGTTCTCCTAGTGGAAAACTTATCCATTTTATGTCGCATGATGCACCAAGGGTTCCCATTCTAATAGGAAGTGTGTATAATTTTGAAAGCAATTCAAGTAACATAGCATTTCCATGAGAAGTCAATAGGGCCTCCAAAAATATTGTGCCATATACTTCTTATTCAACTTCTTTGTGAAGGGACAATCCTCATCCCACCACTCCTTGATGAGTTCGATAGGGTTTGGGTGTGTATTGGAAAACATTGCCATGAAAACATTCTCCATGAATACCTTAGAGTCCTTTAGCTTATAACTTTTCTTTAATGAGTCATGCCTAAGCGATTTTATAACCTTTCCTTCTATGTCCATGATCACTCCATTACTCCATTTTGCGGATCAACATGTCCAAATAACCACCTAGATGCATAATTCAAAATTGTATGGCATCAAGATTGGACTTGCTGTAATGGCATACACACATCTCTTCCAGATGCTCTGATATGCTTCCTAATCATCATCATCATGGGGAAAAAAATTTCTACAGAATATCTGATAGATTTCTTCCCAGTGTCAATCACCTTCAAATCCTATCATTGCAGTGGTGTTTGATTTTAATATTAATCCTTTTTTTGAGGATGATGGAGGGATTTCCTTTACATCCTTATGGGTATGACCTCTATGTGAATGTGCCTTCGACATATCCTAAAAACACAAAAAAAAATGAGGTACCTTAGAGGTGCTTTAGAAACTAATCTATTGATAGAGAATAGAAGGGAAAAAATAAAATATAAAGTAATCTTTTTCCAAATTTAAATTTAAACACTAAATGTGATGAATATGCACCCCATAGGGAGGCATTTAATGAGACAGTAGGGTGCATATACACAATTGGATGTGATGCACCATCCCATCCAACAATGTATATGCATCCTGTTGGAAATTAAATGCCACACTACAAGGTGAAAGTAATCATAAGTAAATGAGCAATATATATTGACTCTAGTTTCAAGAACACAAGGGACTTGTGATTGAATTGTTTGATGGACATAATTTGGGATAGTAAGTGGTTATTGGAATCGTCTCCACACACAATATCATGATAGTGTATTAAGGAAATCACTAAATATTCCTATCCCATGTCCCATCCACATGAACCAAGTACTATCGTGTTTAATATCTAACAAATCAGAACTGGCACCATTTCCTACCAGCATCACCTCTTCTCCATTCTGTCATGTACCCTTCGCTACTAGCTAGCTGATAGTGAATGAGAATGGGATAGGTCACATGATGGAATGGAGAAGGGGTGTTGTTGGTACGCAAGGGAACTGGTTCCAACTTTCCATATATCTAGCATGATGTTGAATGTTGCATGTGGATGGGGCATGGGGTGGGGATGGTTTCCATAAAGGTACTTCCTGTAAAGGGCCTTAAAGGGTCTACCGTAGGATGGTTATTGATCATTGTATATTAAATGTGTGATCATGGGTAATATTTGGGATGGATTTACATTAAGTTTTATTGTATGGATGTGTTAATTATATTGTCCTCTAATTTAAATCTATAAATTTCCTGAGAAGATTCATAGATGTGTTTGCTGAAATAATTAAACATATAACTAACATGCTAGGAAAAGACCAATAAATTAGGTGGATGCTAGAATCCATACAATCCTTTGAAGGCATAAAAAAGGCCATCACTAAAGCACCCATTCTTGCGAGTGCTGATTTTTCCAAATAATTTCTCATATTCTCATTTTCCTCGGAGCACACAGTGGCAGGGGTACTACTGCAAAAGAATCACGAAGGATACGAGCATCCCATCACCTTCTACAACAAGACTATGAGAGATTCTCCCATAAAATAAAATATCATGGACAAAAATTCCTATGCCCTAGTGTAGGCTCTAAAGGAATTTAGATTATACATCATGCATTCCCATGTTATCACTCATGTTCCCACTAGTGCGGTGAAGGACATTCGGACCCAACCAGATCCAGATGGAAGAAGGGGAAAGTGGATAGCAGTCCTTCTTGAGTACGAACTAGAGAGAAAACCCACAAATTTGATTAAAGGTCTTGGGTTATCTAAAATTATGTCCTAGTCCAACTGCGACACTCTCAGCCTACACATGATCACTGAATTGTCCGCTAAAGAAAAAAATCCTCAAAGGAATCCGGATCCCCCAGTAGGTGAGAAATTTCTATTGTCACCATGGTACACTGATGTCATATTTGTCTTACAACATTTGCAAGATATGCAAGGCATGGATAAAACTAGGGCCAGGTTCCACAAATAGAAAGAAACAAGGTTTTGCATCCTGAACAAAAAGTTGTACTGGAAAGAGCCAGGGGAAGTTTTACTGAACTGTGTGGACGAACACGAGGCCAAAATAATTATGGAATAATTTCATGTAGGGGAGTGTGGGGAGCATCACTATTGGAAAACCACAGTAAACAAGATCATGAGAGCAGGATTCTATTGGCCTACAATATTTTTTGTTACTCATAAGAAAGTGGCGGCCTGCCACAAATGTCATATTTTTGGAAGGAGGAGAAAATTGGTCTCCTTACCTTTGAGTCCCATCCTTGTTGAAGCCCCTTTCCAGTAATAATCGAAGAAATAAATCATCACTCTTCAGGGAAACACAAGTGGATCCTCACTACTACTGACTACTTCAAAAAATGGATCGAGGCTATCCCCACCAAACAAGCTACTGAAATGGTGATCATGCAGTTTTTAGAGGAGCATATCCTGTCCAGGTTTGGAGTTCCCAGGAAAATAATAACTGATAATGCTCCATCCTTTAAGTAAAAAAATATGATCTCTTTCTGCTTCAAATACCAAATACAACTAGGGAATTTCACATCCTATTACCCCCAAGGAAATGGACTGGCATAATCTTCAAACAAGATTCTTATGAGGATCATAAAGAAGCTACTATATGAAAATAAGAAGGCTTGGCACATTAAGTTGATCCACGCTTTGTGGGCTGACAAAATTAGTGTGAAGAAGTATACAAGCACCTCACCTTTCTATCTAGTTTATGGTTCAGAAGTAATTTTCCCAAATATCTAAGATTTCCAGTAATGATATTGTTGTAAGAGGAGGACACTAAAACTCATCCCACATAGAGGAGGATGTATCAGTTGGTCAAGCTACAACATCAAAGGGAGAATATTTTCAACAGAACTCGGAAATTTCAGGACAAGATGAAGGAGATCTTTTATAGGAGAACCAAACCTAATGATTTCTAGATAGGAGACATGGTGTTGCAATGGGACGAACCCCACGAGGAGAAGGGGAAGCATGTAAAATTTGATCACCTGTAAAAAGGCCCATAAAAGATCGCCTCCTTCAGAGGAAAGAATGCTTATTTATTGGAAGAGATGGAAGGTGGCTTGGTATCTGGAGCTCTGGTTAATGGAAGGATCCTTAAGAATTAATTTCTGTAAGAAAATTCAGTCCCACTTGTCATTGTATATATCACTTTCGTTTAATATTTCTTGTGTGGATGGATCTTTGACAGACTTAAAGCCTGAAGTGAAGGCCGTAAGGTTTCCAGGTGATGTTGTCATCCAGCTTGTTTTCTTTTTCAGCATATTTTATAGCTACACGCACTAGGATGGAGTTTGAGAGTTGCATAAAGGACTAGGAACTGCCCTATGGTCCAGGCCCATGGTCTACATGGTTCTTTTCTACCTCACAGGGAGGATATCATCCCCGAGTTGGAGCCATTGTTTACACCTGGTTTGCACCAGTGCTAAATTTTGAAGGCACTTGCATGTGGGGTTGGCCTCATTTTTGAAGCGAAAGGATGGAAAAGGGAATAGGATAAATCATAGAGAAAAGCCCAAAAAGTTGACAAGGTTCTGCAGGCCCTAAAATAAACGACGCAGATGTACATCAGAGGCAGATTGACAACAGAAATTGTTTTTGCCCAAGAGAATATGCATAGTCCATAAGACTATGTAGGATTGTGAATGATTTCCCTCCCCTCAAGCATTGACAATCGCTTTTCTATGACACTTGCGATCTACAGTGGAAACGGTCTTCAGGAGGAAAAGGTGTGTGGTGTTTAGTAAGATGGCATGCCATAAAGGGCTAGTAGGACCCACATATATGAATGGTCAATATACAAGGGCATGTCTAATCAATGGTGGGGTCATTTTTTGATAGGAAAATGCACATGAAAGTTAGCAAATGGAGCCACTGCAAAATGATCAAGGCCCCCACACTTCGCGATGACAAAGATTTGACATGGTCCATATCTATGACTCAGGGCGACTTGGCTAACAAAAGGTTCAAGGAAGTTAACAAGGTGAGCGGTCACAAAATCACTTAAAGAATCAAATCATGCGATGAATGATCTCTTGCGAGGATGAAGTATACGTCCATGATCAATTTAACATGATGGAAGGTGCACGAAGGAGCAGGATCATTGCAGATATAAGGATCAGTTAGAAACATGAGCAATATTCAATCATGCGATTCTGTCCTGAGAAACTGAAACCATTAAGAGAAGTTCGGGATCATCACTATCAGAGCAAGCAAGCATGCCTCTCCTATTTTGCTTTTCCATTTTAAGACCAGCATGTTCGCTGCCTTCTAAGGCCATTTTTGGGTAAAGAATCACGACAAGTCTTCCAGCTTAGGAAGTTGTTAGGATTCGAATGATGGTTCAGGATTTGATTCCCAAATTTTGTAACAGAGTTGGGCTCTATTTCAAGGTTGGTCCCAAGAGCCATGCCATTATAAATAGGACCTCAATTGATGAGGAAAGGGTTGAAATTTTCATCCAGGAAGCGTTCTGCTCTTTTTTTGGTCCCTGTAACTTTCTTGGAAGAGTTAATGAGAAAAATTCTCCCGTGTTCCTTAGATTCATCACAATGTTTACATTCAATCTGTTTTTCCTGATCATTCATGTTCATTTCTGTGTATTTATGCCAATGCGCTCTAGTTGCATATGAGGAATTCTCTCTTAGTTAAGCACTCCTCGCATTAGACGCTACATTTGTTTTGTTTTTCTGGTAAATTCCTTGGAATTCATATTCTATGCTCTACTACAGGTACTAGCCTTTGTTTTTCATTCTACTAAAGGTGGTGCAATAGATTCATCCATAGATAGGTTCCTCTTGTTTCTCTAGGATTTTTCTCCTTCCACATTATCACCCTTTCAATATATTTTACTGTTTGTGGCACTTACTTTGCCTCGGGATACAAAGGAAATTCCCTTTCTCATTTTCGCTATAATACCCTTGTTTGATTTAGGTTTCAATTCCATTGCCCAATG